>NW_022046006.1:91560-108320 GCF_001654015.2 Drosophila navojoa
ATTATTATTATTATTATTATTATTATTATTATTATTATTATATTATATTATATTATATTATTGTATATAATTATATTTTATATATATATTACTATATATTTTGTTTATTATTATAAATTTTATCATTATAAATATAAATTGTTTTAAATATATTTTTTGTATTTTAATTTTTTTATTTCTAAACTTCGGGCAGTGGAAATGCAGCGCCATTTTAATAATAAAATAAAAAATAAAAATAAATAAATAAATAAATAACTAAATAAATAAATAAAATAAATAAATAAAAAATTAATTAATTAATTAATTAATTAAATAGATGAATGAATCAACCTTCAACACGAAATTCCTTGGAATTGCTTTGTTTGGACAACCCAATCAAGTTTCTTTTCGTATTTCAGTTAAAGATAAGAGAGAGAATAAATATACCAAAATTAGCTGGTGTGGAGGGAATGACGCAGAGATTAATTGGCATCCTGTAAACAAGGAATAGTGATAATGAGATAAAAAGTAAACTAATTATGTGCACTATGCATAAAATGAAATCAAAGAAAGCCGCCAAAGCAGAACAAATAATAAAAATAATAATACTAATAATAAAAAACGTAAGGCTCTGCCAGTAAACAGACAATTGAGTCCGAGTATTAAGCGAAAAGGGAAAAATATGAAGAGGCAAATCAAAGTGGGAAACAGGAAAATATGTGCAACTAGGTCAGAAGACGGCAAGAGGCAACAATAAAATTGCGAATGAAAAAATGAAATATATTAAATTTACTTACTTTGTATTACTTTTCTTATTATTAACAAAACTTGGTTTAGCTGACGAAAGTTATAGTTTGGTTCGGACTTTGGCTAACATTTTACAAATCACATCATACTGAAAAAAAGCTAAAACTAAAAGTGAAAACTAAAATATAAAACATAAACTAGCATTTAATGCTCGAAAAACTAAAACTTTTGCATTTAAATTGAGATTGAAAGCAATGTGTGGATGGCTACCTAGAAGAGGGGGAACTAAGCGGTTGGGCAGAAGAAGTAGGAGAGGGGGTTAAGCATTAGTTTAACGAGCTGTGCAGATAGAGCAAAGCAGCAGCAGCAGCAGCAATTGATAATGAGTTTAGTCCGAAAAGCGATGCAGGACAGTGTAATTGACAAATGTCTTGCGTTCCATTGACAGCATCAAAGGCGCAAATCCTGGCCAATCGTGAGCTGTTCATCCAAAGCGGCAGCGACATCAATCTGACATGCATTGCGCCCCAGGCGCCAGGACCCTACACGCACATGCTCTGGTACAAGGACACGGAACTTGTTAGCGACTCGACGCGCGGCGGCATACGCGTCATCTCCGAGCAGCAAATAAAGACGAGCAATCTGGTCATATCGCGCGTACTTCACACGGATTCCGGCAATTACACTTGCTCTGCGGATAACTCAAGTGAGTGCCCGATGACCCAACATATCCAGCACACACCCACTTAGACAACCACACACATACACACACATACATGCACACATATACGCATATATATTACCCACCACGCCCCCATTCTCGTTTGCAGACAGCGACAGCGTCTTTGTGCATATCATTAAGAGCGAGCAGCACGCGGCCATGCAGCATGAGCTGGGCGTCAGACTGGTGGCTGGGCAGAGCCTGTGGCTGCGGCTCGGAATGGTGGTGCTGCTGCTGCTGCAGCAGCATATGCCACGCCCCATACTTCAGCTGCAGCACCAGCTCCTGCTCGCCGGGGCCTAAGTAGTCTCAGAAGTCGCAGCTTATGTTTGATGTCTGCTTTGGCGTGGCCCTTTGGACGGTCGGCTGGACGGACGGGAGGAGGGTGAGTTTGCGCTGCTGCGGCTGCTCTAAGGGGACATTGCAATTGATTTTATTACTCAATTTACAGCTCTGGCAGGAAGGAAGTCCACATGCCCACTTGCCCACTTGCCCACTTGCCAACGCCGTCCACACCGCCCACACCGCCCACTGCGCTGCGCTGTACATAGAAGAGAGGCACACCTGTGTATATAGTGTAAATCGTATTTGGTTTTTTTCCGTTTAGGCAGCTTTAAGTATTTTTATACGTAATTAAGTCAACAATAATCGATAGGTCGGTTCATCGATTCATTCATTCAATCGTGCAATCGACTAGCCCATAAGCCATAATAGAAACTGAAACGAAAATGCAACCATAAAATCGAATAAATGTAAATAAATGTTTAATCTTAATTAACAAATGACAAAAGCCATGTTGAACTGTCGTTTTGACACACTCACACACACTGACACACCTGTACTAACTGTCATCTAGATTAATTATGATTAATTATGCCAGCGTGAGTGTAAAATTAAATTTAAATGGGCAAAGAAAAAAAAAAAAAACAAAATTCAAATGATTAATTGCAATATGAATGTGTATTTACAGCGCGAGTTAGACTCGGCTTTTCCAAACCATTGCACAACGTTTACGACTCTGATTCGACCCCGGGCAATAACCAAGATTATGTGACTTAATTGCGCTGAGTTGCGCAACGGGTGGGCGGAGCTGAGGGGGGCTGGCATGCCACGTTATTTCGGTAATTGAAAAACGATAAAGGCCTTCGCGCACCTGTACACATTCTACACATAAATACGAGCATGTATATGTGCGTATGTATGTGTGTGCTCGGACAAATGTACAGACAAACCTGCAAATTGAGCACGGCCGATGCCAGCGGCACAGCTTTGCCACTGCCAGCACTCAGCAACAACTCGGCAATTGATAAACGAGAGAACTCAGTAGCCAAAAGCAAACAACAACAACAACAAATTATTTCGAAAATAATAAAAACGTTTATACATATATGTATGTATGTACATACATGTGCATATATTTATTTGCACTGCCTTCAGTTTGACATGTTTATTTCAGGCCATTAAAGGATTCGTTGTTCGTTCGTCCCACGCAAATAATAATATATATGTTGCCTGAACACGCAAATAATGAGCAGAGATAGTTAATTTTTAAAAATATTGATTTAAAGCGGAAAAGTTCTTTAAGCTGTGCAAATATATGTTAATATATATGTATATATAAACATATATGTATGTGTATATAAATTGTGGCAATCGTGGAAGCGAGAGGGAAGCGTAGACAGATTTTACTTTTCCAATTTTCCTAATAGTTCAATGCATGATATATTTATTTGCTTAATTTATTTATAAATGTATATATATTTGTTTTTTTTTGTTTTTTTATTTAAATTCGAAAATTCTATGCATATTTATGATGCCGAACTGTAAGACTTTTGATGGATTACGTTCACAAAACTGTCTCACATCCAATGGAAATTCATGACGACGTCAACAATGAGGCATTGCAGCGGCACTTGCAATCGCGACTTCATGGAAAGTCCCAAAATTGAATTTTAATCTGACTTCAAATGCGCACCACTTGCGCCACTTGCACCACTAAGTAGCCGCAAAATGCTTTTGTGGCTTGCGCTATAATGTGAAATACCAAAAACCGAAAGTTTCACGCTGCCAAAGACTCTGCTAAGTAGGCAACAGGACGGGCGGAGGGCGGAGGGGCGTGGCTGGCACGTAGTGCTGCTTAAAGTTGCAGTGCATAAGCTTAGAGGGATGAGTAAGCGAGCTAGAGATGGAGTTAAAGAGAGAGAGAGAGAGAGAGAGAGAGAGAGAGAGTGAAGAGTTAAGAGGATGAGCATTGCGGATGAGCCGATGCTAATTGAAATGAAAGCCGTTATGAACAGTAAGTGAAGCATCATGCATAATGCTAAGCATAGCCATCACAATGGCTAAAACAAGATATGCCTGGCAGTTCTTGTTGGCCCGGTTAACATGCTGTGTGCCGGGCCAGAGGTCTTTCAAATCTTTTGGGAATATTTTGCGTATCTGCAGTCGAGCGCGCTGACAAGTCCCAAGTAACATACATATTTTATACAGATATATGACTGCGTGTGTGTGTGTGTGTGTGTGTGTCGGTGCTTATGTATAACCCATTGGGCCATAGCCCCGGCTCAATGAATTGCAGTTGTTGTTGGTTTTATTGCTGTTGTTGCTTCACCTTCACTCATAAATTGTTCAGTGTGAAATAAATCAAACTCAGACTCTCCCTAGAACTGGAGCCTCTTCCTGAGACGCTGTCAGTAACAAATCATGCTCAGGGCTGCGGCCCACAACGAGCTCTATGGCCTGTAGTCGGAGCCGTTGCCGCTGCCGTTGCCGTTGCCGTAGCTGATGCTGGAGCGAGCATAGCCGTATACTTGTTTACGGCCTTAATACGCACCGACTCAAACAAGAAAACAAAAATTGCGTATACGCTGTGTGTGCCAGTAGCAGACGCAGACGCAGCAGCGCTCCAACGGAAGTGCGGAAGTTCCGACTGTGCGAACACGATGACAGCAACAACAAGCGTTAAGCAACTACGGGGCGTTGTCGCTGCGCCGGAAAATATTTAATTACTAATGAGTTTTTCGTGCTGCAGCAAAATCAACATTTTCAAATACGTGGCAGGAAAAACAAGCGTGCACAAAAAATAAAAGCGAAATCCTTGTAACATTTTTAATTTGCTAATTAGCAGGCGTTAGCCTTGCATCCAATTTGATTGATAGTCCAACGCGCGGACACTTCAACACACACACACACAAACATACAAACGCCCACACAGATACATATACAGCAGATATGTATGTCAACTGATCACACAATTCATTATTTAGTTAGTGCTGTTAGTCAATTGATTATCAGGTATTATGCTTGACAAATTCCCATCCAGCCCTGCCTAGGCTCTGCCTCCAAGGCAACCAATTGGTTTCAATCTGATGAATATTTGCTGGCTCACTGCGTAACGGCGGTGTGTGTGGGCAGAGGGGCAGAGGTGCAGAGAGGCGGGCAGAGAGCTAGAGGGTATCTGGCTATAATAAATTGTATGTACATGCATGTGTCATGAAATATAGTACACGCACATTCACACAAGCATACACACACACACACGTACACACGTGAATAAATTATGATTGGTATTCACGCAAGTTTGGCAAAAACAATGACAACTCTTAACATTTAAAAAGGCCTTAGTCATCGTTGTCGTTAACTTATACGAGAAAGATATATCTACAACAACAACAACAACAACAACGACGAGCGACACACTGGAAGCTGAAAAAGTTTATCTTTCGATATTATTGGGGCATAACTTTGCGGGCCATAAATCAAATTAGATGCCCGCTGACACTTAGCAACACATAAGAAATGCAAACGATTTTATTAAATATATAATGCAAACCGCAAAGTCTACATAAAAAAAAAAAACAAAAACAAAAAAAGCCAGCCAGCGGCAACAACAATAATAACAACAACAAAGGTCAGATTGAATCAGTAGAAATATTCTTCCTAGAATTTTATTTGTCTTCAGCCGGAGTCCATAGATTACAGAGTGATAATGCAGACATTTTAATACTCTTTAACATACATTATTTACGTAAAAGAAAAAGTACATAAACAAATAAGAAATTCACAAAATAAGTATATTTATATTAATTTATATTATTCTTTATGATTTGATTACTCTCAAAGGGAAACTACTCATGTGATTATTTAATAAATGAAATTTAAAATAAATTAACAAATACCTTTATAAGATATAGATTTATATTTATTTGATTTTTATTAAAAAAAGGTGCTGAAAAATATTTAAGGCAAATCATATATTGAATATATTGAAATTGCTTAAAATAATTATTACCAGTTAGAAAATTTCACATTCGAAATAAACAAATATTAAAAAATATTTATTTATAATTATTTTTTCATTTTAATTTTTTTTTTTTTATTTATTTATTTATTTGTTTTTTTTTTTTTATTTTTTATTTATTTATTAATTTTTCTGTTTTGTCAAGTCGAGCTAACTAAAAATGTAATCGACTGTAAAGTAGTATACAAAATAATCTCATTTTACCACAACTTTAAATTATGTTCAACAAAAATAATCCCTAAATGCAAGTGAATAAACAATTTGACTAAATAATCGAAAAGTGCTTTTTGGAAGCGCTACATATCGGATTAAATAGCAAAAGTGCCCGGAGCAAATCAATTAAACTGAGCGTAAATGCGTTAGAAAACATTTATCATGCGATTTGCTCAGCCGGAGAAGGCTTTAAGTTGGCAACGACTTTTGCGCAGAGAGAGATTTAAGTGATTTGCTGACTGGCTTTAAAATCCAAGTCAGTTTCGAGGGTAATAAATGGCCTGGCACTATTTGAATAGCCTTAGCACGAAAATCAACATTTTCGGTTTGCTTTCGTTTGGTTTTGGGTGGTTTTACTTCTTCTTCTTTTTTTGGCATTAAGTCTGGGTTTGCATTTGGATTTGGGTTTTCGTTTGCGTTTTAATTTAAGTTTTGTTTCAGCAGCGCACAAAAGTGCAAAGTGTCTGCAATTTCAGTTGGTTTTCATTTTATAGAAGAAACCGCCAAACATTTTTTTTTATTTTTACATCTGATTTTGTAGCTCGTTACTGTCAGTTTGTTGCATGCGACACGCGATGGCCGCGACGGAGTTTTGTAGGCCGTTTTAGCACTGGGCCCCAAGTGCCGTGGCTCCAGCTGCGAACAATTGCTGCAATGCCTGCCGCATGTAGTTTAATCTTCAAACAAAATCGTTTGATCCATATCGCACGGCCTGGCCGGGCCAGGGAGTAAGGGTTGAATGTGGAAAGGGGCCGGCGGGGGATCTATGTGACAGCTAACTGCACGCTACAATTGCACCCGCTGGCAAGAGGTTAATTTCCCCCAGGAAGCGCACAACTCAATAACCTTAAGCAGAGAGCAAGAAATGGGGCGCTAAGTAAACCACAACATTAAGAGGACGCATAAAGATGAAAAAGGCCAGCGCTCGGGCGTTGAGAGGATGCTGCCCCACCTGGTCCACCCAGCCGAACAATATGAAATTACCGCTCTGAAATATGAACCACCCGCTGAGATTTTATAGCAGTCAACTTTGAATTATTAAATATGTATTTTCCAACCGAACACCAAATGCCGAACGCCGAATGCCAAAGCCAGAAACAGCGCCAAAGCAAGCAAAAGCGAAGAAACCTCTAAATGTGCTTCAACTTTTCGGTTACTTTTTGTGTCTATGTGTTTGTGTGTAATTGCAAGTGTATGCGTGCGATGGCGGGATATTGCCAGGGAAATTATTTGAAAAATTGCCCAATTGCCATAAATATGTGCTATAAACACAAAGCTTTCGCAAGTTTTGTAAGCTTTAGCAGTGGCCACAGCTTTACACCTTGAAGCTTTAAAGCTCATGCTAGCGCATAATGAGCAGAGCTTTTGAGAAACATAATGAGCCACAGCTTGCGACTATCCTGTCTCTGTCCCTTCAGCTCTGATAAAATAGGAGCTACAAATGACAGCCCATTAGCCAGTTATTGCGACAGCCTGACGGCCAAAAGCACTAAGCACATTAACAGCTTTCGCTGACTACAGCCGGCTCATAAATATGCACCTAAGTAATTTTCATTAGACCCAACCCCAGTATCCCTTGGCCTTATGGACATTCATCACACACACACAGACATACACACTATAATAAGCATATATTTATATGTTGTATATAGGGGTGTGCATATCTGTTAGGGTGCGCCTGCTAAAAATAGCTTCATATACATAAATTCTCATCTCTGTTGCATTTCCTCGATCGTCGTTTCTTTTCCGTTTTTGACTATTTTATCTTTTCGGCGTCTACATAATTTCTTTCCGTGTGCATGTGTGCGTGCAGAGAAACTGCACTGCGCAAAAATGATACGTAACATTGGCTTGTTTATTTGTCAAAGCACAGCTGACATTTTTCAGTTTGCTTATTTATTTACTTAGCCGTGCTGTAGTAGATGTGCTTTGTGTGTTGAATAAATGTTGCGAGCACTTGTTATTTCTTTCTCTTTGCTCTCTTGAACCACTTGCATTGGGAGAATCGAACATTTGCCTGGCAGTTTTGCATTTAATTATCGCCTGGATTTGCTTTACACTTCCGCTCCAAGTGTCATCTGCAAACTTACTTACTCTATATTAAAAATATTCTTATTGTGAGTTTTATGGCTCTGAAAGGGGCATATTAAGTGCGTGATGCCAAAAGTGCACAACATATATTTTATTTATAATAAAATTCTATGCATATGCAAAATTCATATAAACATACATACATACCTACAAAAATATGTATGTATTTAATTATTTAATATTAGCTAGGCTCATATGAAACTCTGATTTTATTTTCCTGACTTTCCCTTTGAGCTGCAGGGCAGTTTATCATATATTTTAATTGAAGCAGTTGCTTCAAGCAGTTTACTGCTTGACAACTCTAATTTATATGCATATTTGAGCAACATTTTGCATTATTTATTTATATGCATGCATTTGTTAGGGCATTCGGTGGCTCGCAGCACGCGCCCAGCTGCAATGTTGTTGCGTTTGTTGTTTTTGTTGCTGCCTTTTCTCACAGTGCATGAAGCTTGCAAGTGGCTGTTGCCATTACGTTAGTCGTCGCTGCCGCTGCCGCCGCTGCTGCTGCTGCTGCTCTTGCTGCTGCTCTTGCTGCTGCCGTTGTTGTTGTTGTTGCTGTGTGTAGTTACTCTTATGCTTGTTCTCGTTGCCGTTATACTGAGTCGCTTTTTTCATTTGCAGCTTCGGGGCTGCCATAATTTTTTTCATTTCTTTCGTTTCAGTTTTTTTTTTTTTTTTTTCATTTCTCGTCTTTTTTAAGTTTTGCACAGTTTGCACGCATCGGTCCGTAAATTTATGCATTTGGCTATGCGAGCGTAATAAACAAGACCTTCAACCGACGTCGTCGACGACGTTCCGCTCTTGCTCACTCGCTCGCTCGCCTGCTCACTCCCCGTCTCTGTCTTGCTTATGCTCTGGTCAGGTCGCTGTCGCAGTCGCTGTCGCAGTCGCAGCTATGTTTGGTCACTTCCATTGCCGGTGCTGCCAGACTTTTATTTTTATGCGTAGATATTAAATGTGTTTCCTGGCACTTTATTCTTTAGCTGTTGCTATTGTTTTTTGTTGTTGTAGCTGTTGCTGTTGTTGCAGCCCTTGTTGTTGCTGTTGCTGTTGCTGTTGTCGGCGTATTGTGCCATTTTGCACCAACATCGACGTCAACTGCGCTGCCAGCGTCGGCACATTGGCGCAAATGTGCGGATATCATTTTGAAAAAAAGGCGCAAAAAGTGAAAGAGAACCCCCGGTAGAAAAAACGCCAAAAGCTCAAAACGCATAAATAGGCAAACCGACTTTGTGGCTAAAATGGGGCTAAAATGGCTGCGGCTGCTACTACGGCATTGGACGCTCTGCTATATGATTTGAGCAGCAAGTCATGGCCACAGTTTCTATGTACAAAAAAAGAAAAAAAAAACCAAAAAGGAAAAAAATAAGGAAAAAAACTACGAGCGCACATAAAACTTTGCCAATTTCAATAACAACATTTCATTTTCAGTACGCAGCTCCGCAGTACGCTGCTCAGCCAAAAACGCACACTGGGGAGCTCGCGCCTCGACTCAACTCGACTCGACTCGTGTCGAGCCGCATCGAAGCTATTGCCCGGCGTTTTTCTGCTTCTTCTTCTCGCTTTTTATTTTGAGGGTTACGCCTTGGCGCCAGTGTGCGTTCTGCAAATGCAATGCTGACTGTGCCACCGACTGTCATGCCACACCACATGCCGCGGCTGCTCCTTCGAACCGCTGACACCACAATGCGCGCCGCTGAAAGGAAATTCATAAAAATGTTAATTTTTCCGCCGGAAATATAATTTATGTAAAGCGCAGCGGGTGACCCAAGGTATGGTTGGGGCAGGGCTGAGCTGCAGCAGCAGCAGCAGCAGCAGCAGCTACCGATTGCAGCCTGAAAAATATATCCGGTGCGAATTACAGAATACAATCCGCGCAGTTGAGGCTCAACTGAATATTGCCTCACAATAAAATGCACATTAATTTGCATATAATTCAAGCATTTTTTCCGCACAAATATGCATGAAATACGGCCGCGCCCACAATTATCTAATTAATGCAACACGCCCCAACACACACACGCACAGCTGACAGACCATATATATATATACATACATATATGTATGTATGTGTGTGTGTGTGTGTGGCTCATTGTTAGCATTGCGGCAACATTTTCAAGTTGTTGCCATGACCATTAATCTTTGCAAGAAGGTAATTGCTTAGCAATTACCCTTTTGCAACTTTGCCCCCGAGCACCCCCCCTTTCCCTATCCATGGCCTAGTCTCCCTTCTTCTTCTTCTTCATTCTCCCCTACCTCCTGGCCAGGCAGTTGACTTAAACCCATGCCGCACACCATGACGCAAAACCCAAGCCCTTAGCTGGCTTGCAAATTCGTCTGTCCCGGCGAATGCATAACCACGGGTTGCCGCTTCTACTATCTCTTTTCCTCTCTCCCTAACTCTCTCTATCTCTCTCTCTCTCTCTGCTGTCCTGCTTGGTATTGCTCTCTCTGTCTCTCACTCTAGCATTATCTGACTCTCTGTGTGCCGCTTTGTCGCTGTCGCTGTTGCTGTTGCTGTTGCTGTTGCTGCCGCTGGCTCTGCTGTGGTTACATTTCAGCGGAAGTCCCACGCAATGCCCGCCGGCAACAGCTGCAGGCAGCCAGCTGCCCCGTCCCACACCCAGCACACCCAGCACAACCACCACGCCCCATTGTTGCTCGCTTTGCCCACACTATGTACGACAATGTCGGTACATAACACGACCCGCGAATGCTCCGACTCCAGTTGCAGCTCCTGGTACAGCTGCATGTCCTGTGCTCCGAAACGTAGCCCTCGTCATGCTGCGCCTGCATTGTGTTAATGCTTTTTGTTAAGCTGCAAGGAGTTGCGCGCAGCGGTGCGGGGATCATGACGGGCACGAAGGGCCAGGGCAACTGGAGGCGTTGGCAGGCGACACGACGTGAGGCCGGACGAATGAGAAGCAATGAGGAGCTATGTGGAGCTCCATTGTGCAGTTTTGCAACGTGTGTTGCTTTTTGCAAATGTTTGCAGCACACACACACCTACACAGAGACACACAGACACATTTACACTCACACACAGTCAAAGGGAAAGAAAAGCGCAACGTCAACAATAACAACAACAGCTAAAACGAAGGCAACATTTGAAGATACTTTAAAATTCGCAGCATAAAATGCAGCTGCCTAAAACGGAGAGCAAAGCAAAAGAATTTCAAATCTGAATCAGCATTCGCATTTGCATGGCAAAAGCCAAGGCACGCAGGGAAACAGCAACAAATGTAGTTTAAAGTGATCCCGTTCCACTAATCGGTTTAACGACCGGACCCCTCGAACCACCAACGACAACAACAACTACAACAACAACAACAACTGTACAAGACTTTTTACATAACCCAGTTGGCTAAAACTAATCAAAAGAGTTGGCTGCACACTTGAAATGTTTGTTAAATTATTCACAGTCGGAAAGTTGGACAAATTATGTAAAACACCTCGATGGAAACTGGGGAAAATGCCCCAAAAGTTAATTAGTTCACCCGTTGCTTAGTTGCTTAAATATTCAAATAAAATATGAAATTGATTTTGTTGCCCAAGCCATGGAAACGAAATCAAAATGAAATACAAAAAAAGTACAACCAACCCCAAGCGAACAGTGCTTGCGAAATAAATATGTCTAAAATAATTTACAAATTGCCTTCGAGTTAAATTCTCAAATATGTATTTAGATCTTACAAATACGCACTTCATATGCCTGCATGATTTTCCTGGTATTTTAATTGAATAAATTAAGAGCTACATGGATTGCTGGCCGTGCCCCAGAAAGTATGCTACGCAGAGTGAGGCACAAAGCCTTCAACTGTTCGGCGAAAGCTCTAGCACTTGGCCACTTTGAATATATGAAGCGATTCAAGTTGAGCAAGTACAACTCAGATTTATATGAGGGTCATGTACTTCAGTACTTGAAATTCATCGGTGCTAAAGTAAAAACAGCTTCAATTTGCATATAATATCTGGCATAAATGAATGAATTAAGTAACAGGAAAACCATAAACGCCCAAAGCTTATGGAATTTATTGCTATTCAATTGCGAATTGGGATTGTTATTACCAGACATTGAGGTATTTATTCGTATTCAGCAGCAGCATCAAATTTACGAAAATATCTTACCAAACAAAATAGCCAAACCAGGTCAGACGGCTGCACAATCCTGCATATTCAATAAACTGTTTAATCTATATATTAATAATTGCAACATTCGGCTGAATTAAAAATGCAATCTAACCTCGCCTCGCATGCGGCGAGCCACGCTGTGCTGTTGGCTAACTATTTCCATGGAAATCGACAGCGTTCTCTACTTACCGTTAATATTCAATAACCAATTTGTAATTATAGCCTTTAAAATAACTGACAGAGCTCTAATGGCCTTTTATTGTAGCTCTGCATCGGCTCTCACCTCGCGCTCACCTTTATTTTTTTTTTAATAATTTATATGGTAAAGTATAATTTTAGGTTGTTTTAATGCCAATGCCATATGCTGGCAATTAAATGAAGCAATGCCAGCGGATATCGGATACTCTTGTTCATGCTAATGAGATTTCAGCATATGCAGCGCGGCGCGGAGGTAAAATTACAGCATGTTCAAACAATTGCTGATGTCCAGCTTAATAGCTGGTTAATTCTAGACTTAACGCAGCATAATGGTTCACTTTGCCCTGAAATAAATATAAATTGTCGTCGCAATTAAGTTGACTCATTTGCAAGTCAGTTACATTGAAGCTAGTTCCCCGACTCTGGGCGGAGCCCTTTCAATGGCTCTCATTACTTTTTGTTACGGCCACGCATTGTCAACGTGAACGGAGAAGTTTCAGCAGAACAAAAAGAGTTTCATATGTCTAAAATTGAAGGTCAAGACTAAAGATACCCTGTTATCGAAGCGAAAGTATAGCCATAAGTTATAAGAGACCTCACCTTTCTTTTCCGACTCTCTTTAGTTGAATTTAGCAAAAATTAAAGATCCACACGGTCGTGCATATATCTATAAGTAATGATAAATCAGTCAAAGATTGATATGCTCTATTTACCAACTCTTTTTATGTTGATTGATACTGCGAATATTCCACATCCCAAAAAAATATGCATATGCATGAGCATATTGTGAAAACATTACCCTTTTCCATTTTATACTTAGAAGGTAGTCGAGAGTGATTTGCATACCCTCGACCTGCTGCCACAGTTCATAAGAATAAACCAAATTAAAAAATTCCTGCAATCAAAACGAGAATGAAAATGAAAATGAGAATGAGAAGAAGAGTGGAGGGCTGGAAAGTAAGATAACGCTAACAAATTACAATTGAAGCCATGAAAATAAAAGTTGAGTGTCATTGGCAAGCACTTAAAGATAAGCGAAAACTTTGTTCCACGCTGCTCCATTGTTCCACTGAGCTTAGAAGTATTTCTGCTGACCTTTCTTGATTTGTGTTTTTTAATTACCCAAAGGGCGAGCAGCAAATACGAAACACAAAACAATTTCAGATAATCATATAAATGTATATATACATGAGTATAATACAAAATTCACTTTAATTCAATTAATATATGAAACGTTTTCAGTGTGCGTGTGTGTGTGTGTGTTTGGCTAGTTATATAACACAAGCAGGAATCTGTTAGGTAAATACCTCTCTGCGTCAACTAAACTCTGGCTGTCAGAAAGTTTTTGCTAGCGCCACCTAGTGTGCATATCTTTAGTTATTGCTGTTGTTGTTGTTGCTGCTGCTGCTGCTGCTACTCCTGCTGCTGTTAGTTGCTGTTGTGCACACACACATACGAACACACACAAGCAAACACAAACACACGCACACACACAAGCAAAAACTTGCAATTTTCCAATAAGAAAAGGTAACGCCGAAAAATTGTTCAAGCACAAACAACGCACGTTATAATATTATAAAACGGCAGCAGGAGGCCAACTTACTGAAGCGATAAAGTCAGCTGGGATGGGGCCAAGCGGTTGCTGGTGGGGTTCCTCGAGGTGGGACCTGGCTTACTAGACAGTCCCATCAAGAACTAAAACAGCTGCTCTTTGGACAATGACTGGGCCACACACACACATACACACACACATACACAGAGGTAGAGAGGATGAGCCGGAGTCTAAGCCTGCTGCTGTTGTCGTTTTGAAAGCTGGTTCTGGTCTTGGTCTTGGTCTTGGTCTTGAGTCTGGTACTGTTGGCTCTGTTTCGTCTCAGCCTGCTGCAGCTCCTGCAGCCGTTCTGCCCTGGCAACAAATCGTTGAAATAAATGAAGCGCACTGGGCGAAATCAGCAAAAGTTTTCTACAATTTTTCTTCACTTTGCAGCAGGCAGTTGCTTCGGCTGCTCCGCCACCCACACCGCCTCCGGTTGCTCCTTCAGGTCGCATCTTGAAGTTGGTTTTACTTTTGGCTCTGCGACATTTTCGGATTTCGGCTAACGCTTGAGCCCCAGCCCCAGCCCCAACCCATCCATTGTTGACTTACAAATTTAGGTTGCTCGACGCAAAAGTTTGTTTTGAATTGTAAGTAATTTTTGATACCTTACATACTTACGCCGCAAATAGGTACCGGAGCTGTTTCTATGTGGCGCTGCGCCACAGTGAGTCGCATTTTCTTCGGTCTGAGGGCAGTCAGTCAATCAATTAAAGCTAAAACCTAACCGCCCCACGCCCACACCGACGCCCACGCCCCAGGGCTTCCCAGCAAAACTTATAGCTAGGTTAAAAGTAGCCCCCCTAGTGTTTCTTGTTCCAGTTCCTCCATTAAGTCTCATAAATTTATACATAACTGTCAAAAGCAATTGCCCTTAGCTTTTGCAGCAGTTTAAACTTCGATGATATATTTGTATATGCTAACGGTATATGTGTATATATATTTTCTTTATATACATGCATAAGTACATATAAATCTTAACAGCTCTAGTAAATGGCGTATGTGCGCGGGTCGATTGTAAAATTGTTGCATATGAAGTTGGATGAAAGTAAATAAAATGGAATAGTATATGGGAAATTTCGAAAACTTTATCAATTAAATATATATGCTGACAATTTATAGAGTGCGAATATGTGAGATATTAGCTAAAGAGCCTTGAGTCTCACATCAGCTCCAGCCCATCGAGCGCCATATAAGACTTTTGGTAAATTAGCCCATTTCCCCAGCTCTCTCGCTCACATGCTAAAGATATATCTGCGGAACTGCCAGCCTGCTGCTTATGCGCTAATCGTAGCACACAATCTCAATTATGCTATAAGAACCTACATCCCGCCTGCCGCAATGCCTTGCAATATGCTAAACGCTTTAAGCAACCCTCGAGTGTAATGCAAATCGGCATTTTGTGAGCTGACAATAGCAGATATCGTGATATTATTGTTGTGGTTGTCGCTGTCTTTGTCGTCGTTATTGTTGTTCTTGCTGTTGTTGTTTTTGTTGTTGCTGCTGCTGTTGTGGTCTGGCGTACTCGTTGCTCTATTGTCTGGTTTCCAACATGGCAGGCCTATAGAGTGTAAGTGTGAGTCCGTTTGTGTGTGTGTGTGCGTGTGAGCGTGTGCCGCCTTTTGGTAGTGTTGGTGAGCGTGTGTGGCACTCAACATGCCAGTCAATTTATACTAATTGTAAGTGTCAGATACATTTGTCAAAATTTAAGTTATGGTTGCGGCTCGGGCTGCTGTTTTGCGGTTTCCCCAGCGGATCGTTGTCCGTGCCTCGTGTCCTGTTTTCTCTGTCTCGTTATTGTTGTTATTGTTTGACAGGAAAAATTGTTTATTGTTAAATATGTGCTGTTAAGGAACTCGACAAAAAGATATATACACTCGAGCACGGCCACGACCACGACCCATGCAACAGCCGTCGCTCAAGTCCACTTTTGATGACAACTTTCAAGAAGGCCCTTAAATGCTATTGCAGCCTGTTTACCAAGTGCAAAACTTTTGCTCCATTCGCTGACAAAATTCTCTGCACAGAAATTACAACAAAAAGTCGTAAGTTTCATAAGCTGCTTAGCTGCTAGTTGTGATTAGCACACAGAATTCCACAGCAGCTTGTGGCTGCAATGCCCTGCGGCTTCCATTAGCAAAAAAAAATAAAATAAAATAAAAAATAAAATAAAAAAATTAAATAAAAACCACTTTGCAAAAAAACAAATTCAACACTCGAACAGCCCACAACAACCAGCAAAAAAAAATTGAAATAAAATCTGCACACAGCACAAAAAAAAACACTCGCTCCTAATAAAAAACATATGAAAATGCATTTTACTTCAGTTACAAAGAAGAAGTAATACTCTTAAAAAACAAAAAATATATATGGATATTTTGTATATTCTTGTTTTAATGCTCTGTAATATTTTTAAAACTTTAAATTTGAAGTGATTTTATTAATACATTTATTAAAGTGTCAGCATGTCAATATGTTTGAGCTCTCTTTTTCTGACAGTGCTGTCAAAAAGAGCGCGAGCAGGAAATGTTTTAAAATCAATTAAAAGATCTCTGTTAAGAAATCATTATGGATTTTTTTTATGCTGGCCCAGCCATTGATTGCCACTTTGTATTTCATTTAATATATAGCTATGTAATATGTACAGAATATTGCATTTCAGCATTTGAAAGATTAAAGTAACTATAAATATTAAATATGAAATATGTAATATAAAATATGAAATATAAAATATAAAATATAAAATATAAAATATAAAATATAAAATATAAAATATAAAATAT
>NW_022046006.1:108330-133189 GCF_001654015.2 Drosophila navojoa
ATATAAAATATAAAATATAAAATATAAAATATAAAATATAAAATATATAAAATATTAATATTAATCTTATTCATGTATGTATATACATATATTCATAGGTACATAATTTTCCTTTGAATCATCAGATCTTATGAATGTTAAGTAAATCGTCTTCTTTTTCATTCCAAACGCATTGACTTAGCACAAATGCCTAAATATGTTTTTGGTATTAGTATGTGGCAAAAAGTTTTTTATTTAAGGTTTTTCTTTTTTTTTTGTGAATGTGTGTGTGGTTTTTCGTTTTTTTTTTTTTGGCGGGTGGCTGGTTAGCAGTCGGGTTTGTGAAAACCGTAGCCTCTGCCGCTCGTCCCAGCGCACTGGGCGAAATTTAAATGTTTTTAGTTAAAGCGGATTAAAAGTTCGCTGCACGCCGCACATACATAACCCATGGAGTCGCCCAGTTGCCAGGCGAGGCCTGCTTCTGCCTTCAGCCTTCTGTTTTCTGGCAGCCACGCGGTCCAGTCGAGGGCGGAGATGAATGTGGGGACGCGACCCCTTCAGCTATAACCATGTGGCCTAGTTTGGCCCTGGCTGCTGCTCTGCTGCTCTGCTGCTGCTCAGTCTAACCCCGTGCATAATTAACGTGGCCGAGCATTTGGTCCGCTTTTTAGCCCAGAGAAATTGATGGCCAATACGAGCGGACGTGCGGACGTGCAGACGGAAGTACAGCGGGGCGGGAAAACAGACACCGCACACTCTTTATTGGCAGGATATAAATTATGCAAGCGCAACCCAAAAACTTGTAAGCCGCTGGCTAAAATTTTGATTGTCTTTTAAGAACTATGCAAGGCGCTTATCATAAAAGGGGGCCCATGGGGGGTGGGGTGCGCGGCGGGATGGTGACTGTCATAAATTGCGCGGCTTACAATTGAAAATTAAATAGTGCGCCATCGACTATGGCCCATTGACAGGCTGGACAGGCGCTGATTTAAGAGAGAATCACATTGCATTTGCAATTGATTTAAAAATCCAACACAAAAGCCAGCGCTGACGTCGCTGCCGGCATTGACGCTAACGCTGAAGCTGACGCTGACGCTGACGCTGACGGCGACTGCACACTGTCAGGATGTCATTTGAAGGTACCCGACCAAAGCCCCTGCCGGCCCGCTGGCCCCACCCCCACCACAGCCCCTTCCGGCGCAATGCAGCGATAACCGACACACAGCCAAAGTGTGAACCGTTGTTATTGTTGTTGTTGTTGTTGTTGGTGGTGGTGGTGCTGCTCTCAATGTTGTTGTTGTGCAGCAAACAAAAATCGCAATTCTGTGTGCTCCGCACGGGCTGGGTTATATCACAGGTGCCGAGGCAGGGGCGCAGGGCCACGACTGGGGGTATCGAAGGGTAAGTGCTTGCTGCAAACGTTTACAGTTTTCAATAAATACTTTTGCATATATGTGCGCCAGCTATCTATGCAAGTGTGTGCGTGTGTGTGTGCAAGTGTGCGTATGCGTGTGTGTGTGCGCCCGATGTGTGGCCAAAAAGTTGTTCATTGCTCGCTTGACGGTTCCCCAGGCTTTTACCCTTGTTTTGTGGCCAACACATTGCGCTTTGGCACGATATTTGTACAGCTCTTGGAAACTACTTTCGGTTCATCATAATCCACCCAATCCATAGTCCGTGCAATATATGTACTACAATATAACTAAATCGATATGTTTAACTACTTCCTGGACGCGCATTAATCACGGGTGGCCCTGTTCCCACAGGCTGTGTCGATTTTCGGGGAACACCTCTCCTTGCTCTGCAGCTTATTGAAAGGGGTGAGGGAGATAGAGGGGGAGAGAGAGGTGTGGGTATGCGTGAATTGCTTCGTAAAAAGTCGGTAATTGGAATATAATGAGAAACTAGTCGTGTGGCCACAAATCAATGAATTTATGAAGGCGGATTATGTGGACACGTGAGGCAAGCGACTAAAGTGCCAAACTCATGAATAATATAAACCGTATTTATAACGAATTTGTCACATTTACGATGTCACATTTATGGTACAATTCCATGGGGGCTTTTTCAATTTCAAAAATGTTGCTTTATTGAGAAATTTGTCAGCCCATTGAAACGTAGGAAGTTGTATAGATTTTAAATATATCAAGATCCATTTATGAGAACTGAAACACTTGGTCGACTTTCAGCTGGAGAAATCGAAATAATTAGACTAAACTAAGGCCGTGAATATGCGTTACTTAACGCAATTAGAGTTTACAGCCATGATTGATGATAATTATATTGAAATTATCTACAAATATTTTCATACTGCTGCAGCTAGAGATAGTCGACTAGCACAGCATAATTATGGATTCAGGTGTATTTATATAACTAAATAAATATGAGTTACGTATTTAGTTATTTATTTTACTTGTATTTTATTCATATAAATATCCATTCAATTTATTATGTCATTTATTTGCTTTTTACTCTTCAATAAATTTCCATTTTCAGAGCATTTCACAATTCGCTTGGCTGTAAAACTAATTTTCCTCACTTTCCGCATTCAGTGTGCCTTTTTTGTTTTCCACGTTTTTTTCCTGTGTCGACTGCTCATTTCCATGACGCGCAGTTGGCATTGTACGAGGCGTGCCCATAGGGGGCTGGAGGCGTGGCGTGTGCTGGAAAACTTTACGCTTTGTAATTGTGTAATTATGGGAAATTAAAACTGTTGGCAAAACTTTCTGCACACGTGGGTCCATGGGCGCCAATCGGACGGAGGACGGAGGACGGAGGACGGAGGACGGGTACGGTGCGCTGTAGCTGGATCTGGGGCTAGAACTGGGTCTTGGTCTGGGAGTGCGTTGGCATTTACTGATGAACGGAAAGTTGGATGGCTGCGCTTCGCATGTGCGGAAATCTGCATAGATAATTTTTCGGGTAGAAATCGATAAATGTTTGTAAATGCAGCATTTTCTAGCTAGTTAAATGTGTAGATGTGGCTACGGGTATATACATATGTGTGTGCATATACACACACATCTGTATGTGTGTGTGAGTTGTTCCTGCTTACAGGGTTGCCAGGGCTGCCAGATCCATAGCAATGGCGCATTCAGTGTTCGTTTTTATGCAACTGCTTTCAATGAGTGAGCGATTTATGTTAAGTACACATGCTCTCATTGGATTCCATTGCACATACAGCAGACACACACACGCACACACACACACGCGCACACACACTTGCATACAGTCTGAGAGAGACACACACACACACACACACAGACATAAAGGACATCTGCAGAAAATGAGTGTCGCAAACACGCAAACAGATACAAGGACAACAAGCAGAAGAAGAAGAAGAAGCAGCAGAAGCAGAAGAACGTGTGTGCCCCATAACAATAAAAATTTATTTTCAACTTTTTATCTCAGCCCCACCGCTCATCCCGCGCCACATGCAGCCCCATCCGTCCCATCCGCCCAGCCCGGCCGGAAGCAGCCCTCCAGTCCGGCACTTGGCCCGTCCTTCTGCGCATACGTATACATATTATTATAACGCATACGCCTAGGTGTACCAAAGAAATTCCACACCGAAACTCAGCCGCCATGCCCATACCCATCAGCCAACGTGAATTGTGCTTAACTGTTTTCTGCTTGCAAGCGAGCATGTGTGTGTATAAATATTCCGACGCCTGCAGCACAGGACCATCAAATTGTATTTGTAGCCAATACAAATGAGCATACGCCAGCCCATTTGCCAAGTCATTTGGGCCAGTCAGTCAGACATTAAGGCACAGTTGGCCACATCCCACCAGCCCACCAGCTAGGCGACCACCCATCGCATAGTAAACCGCTGCAATCCATGTATTTCACTTGGCCCAGCCTCCAGCCAACATGTCGTGGGCCAAAATAGAGCGATTCCGTCTGGCAGTTAACCCACTAACCAAGAAAATATTTTCTGAATTTACCAAAGACACAGCCGGAGCAACAGCAACAGCAACAGCAGCAGCGGCAGCAGCAACAGCAGCTATAGCAACAGCAGCAGAAGCAGCAGCAGCAGCAGCAGCAACAGCAAGAGCAGCATATCAAAATATATTGACAACCCTCTGCCATGCAAGAAAATTAGGTTAGGTTACGCCCACATTCAAGTAGATTTCTGGGAAGAGAGAAAAAATCTCATTTTAATATAGGCAAAGAAGTTCAGAAAGAAATATGCAAATGAGCCAAGGGATGGCTAATATAAGCTCCTCTTGAGCACCAAAGTATAGTTGGAGCTGTAACTGAAACGAAGAAGTACAAAAGGAAAATTGAAAAAATTATTTGCCTAAATTAAAATCTTATGGGGCTGCGCAGCACTAAGCCGGGGGAAATGTCTTGTGATGGAATGAAACAAAGTCAAATAAATGAAACGTATCTAATACATATTTATGTATTTATGTGTACAATAATTTAATGAATATTATATATGCTTATATATTATCTCTCTAACTGAACCTTTGACCATTCACATAAGTCGACCGAATACCATTTTAATTCCATTGCCATTGTTATTCGCACAAATTAATGCATTAATTAACAAAAAATAATTATAAATCTTAGTTTTTACACGCACGACTGTCCATAAATATTCGAATTAGTAAATAGAATGCAAACTTTATTAATGGGAGCAATCGAACAAAACGTTTTACTAATTTTGACCCCACTCAATAGTAAGCCGCTTAACCAGCCCCAGCTGCCAACGGTCCATAATGATTTACCTCGTATCTATGCAATAAATTAATTGAATTTAAATATAACAAATGCAAATATGATGAATGAATAATAAAGATTATCATTTGGCTGAAACGTGTTAATTACAGATACCCAGAAAGTCGTTCGTACCAAATGCAGCGGACATAATTGCCATGTCACGTAGAATCAATTGAATATTCACAAACGGATTATATATTTATGTCCCGCTGGAAATATAAATATTTTCATATATTTCAATGCAAATAAATGTATATGCATATATACGCAGATACATACATATACATATGTATGTATTCATGTGCAATGCTTGCATAAGTAGTTTGACAAATCTGATTGGTTTAAGCCGCTTGATAATTCAATCGCTCAACGACTGCCGAGCAGCTGTCAGGTCTTCTGGCGACAGCTTACCTCAAGACACGCCTACCGCCTCTTGAGCCGGAGCCAGCTTTGTAGCTGATGCTCCACTTTCTATGCCCGCTCCCAGCTGAGATGCTGAGCAGCTGCCCCATCCATTCGTCATCGCAGCCGACTGCAATTTGTTGCAATGTTGCATGTCAGCTTAGCTCTTGTTCGGTCTCTGTTCAGTCTTTCAGCGCGTACATCGTAATAAACGTCGCAGGCATTGCTGCCGTTTGGGTTCTTTTTTTTTCTACGCTAATTGGCAGTTTTTCGATGTTCAAAGCTGCAGCAGAAATCTGACATTTCGAATCGGCCAAAAGCTGATTTAGCATCTGGCTCTTCTTTTTTCGTGTTGGCCCATAAATTTTAATACAGTTTCCAACATTTACCCGTTTGTAGCAACCTGAGCACGAGCGTGGCTAAATGTGCTGGCCATTCCACTTCCACACTTACCCAAAGACACATACTCATCCATTCAGTCACACGCACGCACGCACACACACACACACACGTACATCGCTTGTATAGACGCATTTACGCACACCGCAATAATCCCTGGCATAAACATTGGCAAATCCGTTTGCGTTTTGTACAAACATGGTTAAAACGTATTGGCAACAAAATGCCAAAGCTGGCTAGGCCAGAACCAGGGTTAGTCACGGTCTAAGGGGCTTGCGAGGCAAAAAACCCCGTCCGGCGGAGTGCGGCACGGATAGGGCTAACAGCTGCACAATGAGCCAAGTCGACAGAAAAGGCAGACGATTATTTTGGCACGTGGGCGCGTTTGTTAGCATTAAGTCATAAAAACGTGTCCCATGGACAAAATCACACGCACACACACGCACAGGCACACACCCATACGCACACACACACACACACACACACACACGGCGAGCCACAGACATATTCTCTGTTTCTCACACACACACACACACATGAGCAGCCGCTTACAAATGAGCTATTGGGCCAAGTCATTGCCCGTTTTCTATGCAGTCTGCAAAATGGCCAAAAGCAAAGCACAGACCGAAACATGCCAACTGCTGTTGGCCCACCCTCCACACCTGACCACGCCCCCAGCAGTCCCCAGCTACATCTGCTGCTGCCAGGTGTATTGGCACTTTGGCTCCTTATCGCTGCGCACAATTCGACAAGTCGCAAAGTCTCCTCATCCTCCCCACACAATAGCAAACACTTGTTAGGGGAGCAGTTCGGCCTGCCTCCTCCTAGTCGCCAAGACAGCTGCTGTTGCTCCTGCTGCTCCTGCTGCTCCTGCTGCTGTTGTTGCGGCTTTGAAACTACGCAGCTTAAAAAGGTTTGGGGCTAAGGCGTACTGCGGTGCCTGCAGCTGCCACCGCTAAGAACTTGAGCAAGATTCAAGGCTTTATTATACCCTGTAATCAGCAATAAAATGGGAAATGACTGAAGGCTAGATAAACAAGTACTTGAATCATACGCAAATAAATACGAGCACGATCCACCTCAGCATGTTAAGCAGGTGTGCATTTTATCGAACATCCAATAGCTATAGAGAGCTATTCGAGAGAGACATACATATATAGTATATTTATAGCCCCAGGATCTTTGCATATATTGGACCTTTAGTCAGCCTATAATATATGTATATACATTGAAATATTTTATATTTGCCTTTACTCGCCTTCACATATACTCATTTTCTTCAGCACTTACAGGGTATTTGTAGTGCATGCTTTATTTTTATTGACTTATTTAATTTTGCTTGCAGCTTGTTTTGTTTTTGGGCAGCTCTTATCTTATTATTTTGCTTATTGTGCTTCACTCATCGGTTTGGAATGCAATAAACTTCTAATTGGCCTTATTTGTGCGCTTTAAAGACTACAGTTAATCCAACTGAAATATATAATTAAATTTCCATTAAGCTAAAGTTGGTTATCCAGTAAAGCAAGTACATTAAGTTGAAGTGCTGCCCTTTGCCTCAATTGAATTATTCGAATAATGAGTTAGCAGCATCTGAAATCGAAATATGTGCTTTTTCATTTATAAAATAAAAACAATTGTATTTCGAAATAATAATAATACTAATTATAATATATAACAAACAGTAACATACTTATATACAGCTCCTTCAAGATCCTTCACTTAGCAAATCAAAGTGCTCTGAAACTTCTCTTGCTTAATTCAGCTTATCGCAAGGATATGTACGCTTACCGGCAAGTCAGAATACCTCAAAAACTTCTTAGCCAAGTTCTAATTCATTTGCAAGTATTTATCGATAAAAACAAAATTACGCACAAAAAATCAGTTCGAAAGAAAATACTTTCACTTCGAGTAGTTGTCAGAAGGGCCGAGCGATTAACTTGATTGTCACAAGCTGCTTAAACACAAACACACCGACACTCACACACACATCGACACACACTCAATCACGCATGTTTCGTATGGTATCTCAAGTAATCTGATATCTGGCTTATTCAACTTTTGCCGGCTCGTGTTTTGTGAGCTGTCTTAAAGCCTTGTTAACTGTCGCAATGGATTTTGGCACATCCGTTGCTCACTTTCCATGCAATTGGCTTAAGCAATTTTCATTTGGTTGTGGTATTAGCTACTGCCAAATCTCTCCCACCTTCCCCACAATCGTCTTCATTGTCTCCCTATGGGCGCCAACTCGTTTCAGAGCATTTCTTGCACATCCGATTAGCAATTTCCATGCACTTGCACAATTTCGATTTCTTTCACTCTCCATCCGAATGCTGTTCCTCTGTTTGGTTGCTGTCTCAGCTGAGGCTCATCCACATCCCACCTTTTTATGGCCATGCTCTAAGCTGTAACTCTTTACCAAACTCTTTGCCAATGGCCTCTGCTCTCTATGCACCGTCTCATGTCCCCTCTCCCAAGTCCTATGTCCTCTGCCGTCTGCCGTCTGGCGTCTGTCGTCTCTCCTCTTTCCTCTCTCGTCTGTCGTCTGTCGTCTGTCGCCCCCTCATCCGTAAGTAGCTCAAGAAACATTATGCGCACATCCCACAAGCACTTTCCATGCGTTTAAACAATTTCCATTTTATTTCATTTTTCTAAATGCATATACCCAGCAAACAAGCTGCTTTGATGTGGGGTATATGCAACTAACAGACTTTTGATTTTGATGAAGAGTTGAGATTTTTTTTTAAATTATAAACTATATATATTATTATTATACCTTAACTACATATTTATATTTCACTTATAAATTATATTTGATATATACATATATATATATTCTCACATTTTGTATTTAATTTTGAGTCTGACCCAGCTGAGAATTCCATTGACTAAGAGACGCCATAGGAACTCAAAGAATTTAGTATAAAGAAACTTGAGCTTCTATTGAATATATGTATCTTCCAAACAATTATGCACTTAGCGCTTACAGGGTAAATAATACTACATATATACATATATGTACATGTACTATATACACAAATATATGTATGTATAGAGCTTCAAAATTTGCTTATATACAGTGCGTAGCCAATATTGCGGTTAGTCGCTCGTCTGCCAAGTGGGGCTGTTGCTGTTGCTGCCGCTCAAAAGCAAGCAAATATGTTGGTATTTATGGAACTCGATGCAGGGCAGGGCAGGGCCGGGCAGGGCACCCGAAATGTGTCGAATCTTGTTGCTGCATTCTTGGCTGGCTTTTTGAAAAATGATGATAAAAATTTCATAAATATGCCCATTGCGACGTTCGTTATTCGTTTTATTCCATTCTAAGCCATTAAGTTGGCCCAAGTCTCATGCGTTCTCTTTCTCAATGTCCAAATATATACATACATATATATATTATATATATATCATAAAATATTTAATAGCTTTAAGTGTTTGCAGGCGCTGAATGCGGGGCACAGGGCCGAGCTGCTCAGCTTCAACTTCAGCTTCTTTTGGATTACCTTGGCCATTACGTAGTCGTGGCAACGCGCTGGCCATCATTTGTCTCCGTCTCAATGGTTGGCAGCAATTTTTTATTAAATATATAAAGAGAAAAAATGAAATGCATCCATAAAGCAGAGAAATATCGATGTATGAATATTCTGACCTATCCCTCAATAAATTTTCAAAGCAACGCATTGAATAAGACGTGATTTTCAGCTCACGCATACATACAGAAACACGCACGCACCCATACACACACGCACCCATACACACACGCACCCATATACACACACACACACACAAGCACGCAAGCACACGCTCATAAGCCACACCTAAACATGGCCAAGGTTTGAGCCGGAGCTTGTGGCGCTTCGGATTGGGCTGGGCTTCTGGAGTCAAGCGGCTGCTGCTGTTTACTACTGCATGGCACGTATTTTGGATTTCTGCTACATTTGAACTTAATATTTTGTGTCTCTCAGTGAGTTTGCGAAAAATTTGCTCTCTTTGAGTCAGCAGAACTGTGGGCCCGGTGTGCGGCGGCGAAGGGCTGCGGAGGGCTGCGGACTTTCAGCCTGGGGAATTTCGCTCTGGCGTGCTAATGCCTTTTGGCTATCAATTGGCCATTATACGCTGGATTTTTGAACCCAGCCGCTCGCTATTCCGGTGCCCCATCCGCAACATACCCATTACCAGTCTGTAATTCCGTTGTGATTTGGGATTAGGTCTGGACCTTGGCGCATGAACACGCTATAAAAATATCTTGGCCAGGGCAATTGAATAAATTGTGACCTTTACATTGATTCCATTCGGTATTACCCTTCGACGCCCTGCCCCGACACACATACACACTCTGCTCTCTCGAGTAAATAAGACTTGAAAAGCCATTTATTTCCTTTTGACTTCTGCACCCTTTTTCTATTTTTTCTTTATTTTTTGATTTCATTTTCTTGTTGTGCTCTGCGTTTTGTGTTTTGTATTTTCTCTATAGCTGTCTCTCTCTCTCCCTCTCTCTGCCTTCTCCTTCTTCTGTATTTTTCTGTGACTTCCCCTGCGGCACCGGCACGTAAGCTGCCAGAGAGTTTTATAAGTCCATTTGTGTGTTTGCTATTTTTAAATCGAAATATAAATAAATGGTCAGAGCTATGGGCCAACAATGTTTGTTGCTCTTATTTTTATTGTTATGGTAGCTGTTGACCCACACACACACACACACACATATATGCAGTCGCTTACACACAAGCCGACCACAAGTTGGTCTATTAATACGCGCAAATAAGCCGCTTAATTAGTCTTTCATTTCGGGTGCACTTCAGCCGCAAAAACTGTCGGCTTTTTGGGGGCGAACAGCATGCGCTATATATTGTATACATAATGAAGAGGATCCAACTGAAAAGGCGTGCTAAACTCGCGCATTTGGTCAGTTAATTAAATATTGACATAATAGGATAAATAATACGTAACGTTTTTTGCTCGTTAGCATCGATCATTAGGCCGCAAATTAATGCCCCCCCAAAACGGCTTTAACTCAATTTGCCAATGCTACGCCCGTTAATATATTATTTAACTTGGCTAATAGTGCCATCAAGCACACATCTTGTTGCCAACTTACCTCCATTTGACGCCCACCCACCCACAAATTTCGCTTTGTTCAGTCAGCTCAGCGAGGGGCTTAGCAAAACTAAGCGGCTTCCAGCATTGAGTGTGAAATTTGTCGAGTTGAAATTTACACGTGAGCGTGAGTGTATCGCCCGTAGAGCGGAGCTTAAACTCGGTTGAGTATAAACTCTTATGACGAGTGCACTTTGTAATTGCTCTGCGGCTAATAACAAAAGGCATTTTGATTGGCCCACGCAGCGCTAAGCACTTAAATACATTCGTGTACGACTCACACACACACACACACACACGCAGGTGAGTTGCCATAGCTGCTGCCGTGTGTATCTCTCCATCTCGTTCTCCCTTTCTCTTAAGTCAGCTTCGCTTAAGAGCATCCAAAGGTTTCCTCTCATATATCATTTTCTTTTGCCCAAGCACCTAAAATCCAAACATTTGCATTTATATTTTAACCATAACCATACTTTTATTATGGGAAAACATTATTCATTTAATTATTTTTATTTCTCCTTTTTTTTGTATTTAAACAGAAAACATTATTTATTTATTATATTTAATCAATTTTCGTTTTTGTTTTTTTTTTTTTGTGATTTGAAAGTTGTCAACTTGGGGGCGTTTATACTTATCGCTTAAAAGTCTTATCAAGACCACTTAAAATCGAGCACTAAATTTACAGTTATTAATCATCAATTTTATAATTATTTTACACGTTGATGGACTACATAGAGCTTGATGGCAGACAGCCAGACAAGATCTTATAGATATACACAGATTTGAAATATTTGTAAATTTTTATTTGTTATTTTTCCAAAAAAACGAAAAGAAAAATTAAATGAATACATAATGATTAAAAGAACACGTAAATACCGTTATTATTGTGGTTCATTTTGTAGTAGGATTATCCCTTTTTTGTAATTTCTGTGCTTGTGTTATTATTATGCAATAGTTTTATTCAATAATAATGAATGATGCAAGCCGATAAACAACAAATATTGATACTATATACACAGTAGCTGGCCGCACGATTCATTACAGTTGTTATTTCAGTATTCATTTTGCTATTATGCCTAAATCCAAAAGGGAAATCAAAATTAAATTGCGTGTAATTTGGCTGGACTTTGCTGTGAACTGTATTGTTATGTATATATATTTGCACTATATATTATGACAAGGAATTACAGGTGAGTTTTGTATACAAAAGTGGCACAAAAGCTGAGCTGGAACATAAAACGCTTTTAACTCAAATTTGCAAAGTTTTTACTGCATACTTCATGGCGCGCGCTCAAACAAGTTTTCCTTTCTCTTCTGTTGGTTTTTTTTTCATTTCGTTCTTATTTTATATTGCTGCAACATAAACTCGTATTTCCAACATTATTTATGTATTAATTCTCAGCAAGCTGCATCAGAAAAGTAATAAAGGAAATTGTTTTCTATATTTGCAAAAAATTAAAAATGAAAAGACTTTCGTTTCTGGATTATATGCAATGGATGAATGCAATCTTAGAGCTTAGCTTCGGGCTTATTCGTTTTAAAAATGTTTCATCTTAATACTTTTTTTAAGTCAACTTGACTGGCATATCGTACTTGGATTTCTTAAAGATAATACTCGTTAAAGGACTTTTGCATTATGTACACACCTTTTCAGTTGATGAACCGCATCGAGCTGCTGGCACACACATACACACACATTAAATGCATCATCATTAACACTAAACAGAAGATAAGTGCAACTGCCCCAACTAGGCCGGGGCTGCTGTCATTCAGCGTGCCGCAACAGCTGCTCCACCATCAGCTCAGGCTCCAGCTTCTGCTCCAGCACCACTTGGCAAGCGCCGCCGGCAACAGTACGGTTGATGCCACAAAGCAACCACCGCTGCTCCAGTTCCAGTTCCAGTTCCAGTTCCATGTGACAGCCACCGCAGCTGTCGTCGTTGTGATGGCTAGTAAAGGCACTGGGCTCCACATCGAGCGCAAGGAGCTGGCGCTGCTGTTGCCATGCTGCATCGCCGCCGGATGCTCGCCATTTATGACGTGCACCACCACCGAGGCGGAGTCTGTACATAGATAGGTTCAGCATAAGATGAGGACATAAAGTAAAACACACAAAGATGCTGTTAAAGGAGAGTGCAACGTGAGGATGGCCGAGGAGGCGCAAGAGCATGAATGGCGCCTGGTGGTAACACTTCCCTACGCTGTCTGAGTGCTGAAAAATCTATTTTCGTAACGTGCTCGTGCCTAGTGCCTCGCAAGAGAGGGCAAATATGACTCTGCATAGTCTCTGTATCGTTCACTTAACTTGCAATAAGCTGAGAAATCTAATTTGTTGAGCTGACAAAATAAGACTACAACTAAATGTAATCTCTGACAATTTTCTTGCAACTCAGCATGAGATAATGCGCGTCAAAGTGAGCTCATATGAGAATGCTTAGCACGAAGGAAAACAACTTGGAGGCAGGCAAATTTATCTCAAATATCAGGACATTGAACAGATGGCAAAGCGCGAATCAAAACTTACACGACTCAACAAGGTATAATACGACTTAAGCCCGACTCGGCACGAATGCCACACATATCAAAAGCGACGTGAAAGTAACCTGAGCACGACCTTTGCACGTACCCATCTTTATGTTTGTGACCTGCCATAAAAAAGCGACACGTGCGCATCTCTAGGGAGCGAGGGTGGTGAGGTGACATGAGGTGGCTGTGCTGCTTGTGTTGGTTGTGTTGGTTGTGCTGGTTGTGCTGGAAATGCCGTTGGCAAGCGACGTCACATTAATTGCCAGCGGGCATAGAACGAGACTTGCAACTGACACACAGACACTCAGACAGGCGGATAAGGACGTTGGTGCTAAACTAGATGAAGATGAAGATGTTGAAAACGAGGAGAGCCAGAGACAGGCACAAAGATGGAGACAGACAGAGAGAGAGAGAGAGGGAGAGAGAGCGAGGAAGAATGAGAGGGAGAGGCTGGAGGGGGGTAGAGAAATGACAGTCACCGCTGCTTGGCGGAGACAACTCACCTGAGCTACTTGGCGAGCACGTGTAGTTGCCGGAATCGGCGGACGTGGCCTTGGCTATCAGCAGCTTGCTGGTCCGCGTCGAGCGCTCGGTGATGACATTAATGCCCCCGCGCTGCGAATAATTCATGACCCGCTTGCCTTTATACCAGTAGATAAACGACGGCGGCACCGGCGACTGCATCGCCAGGCAGGTGAGATTAATGTCGCTGCCGCTCTTGATGAACAGCTCCGCATTGCCAAGAATTTTAGCGCGCGACACTGTAAAAAACCGCACAATACAAATAATTGCTCCCGTGCTTAAAAGTAAAGGGCTCACACATACACACTCACTCACTCACTCACACACACACCCGCATAGCTACTTACCCACAACATTCAAGCGAAATCCTTGACTGATTTTCGGCTCTGTGGATACCTGGCACTCGTAAGTGCCCGAGTCCCGTGGCTGGGGCGAAGATATGCGCAACGTCCACTCGTCGGAGCCCTCCGAGTGCAGCGACTGAAAGCGCTGATCGTTCGTATAGGTCAATATGCCCACGGTTAAAATATGCAGGTCCCGCTTGCGTATCCAAGACACCTGCACAGGAGAGGAAGCAGAGGAAATGAAGAAAGAGCCCATGAAATAAAAACTCATTTAACATTCAAACAAAAGGCAATTCAAAATTGTAAGGGCTATTGAATCCAGCTTGAGCTAAGCCGATTATTCATATAATGTTGTCTTATATATACACGTATAATTAACTGTTCACGGACTTCGGGACTTAAGCACCCTTCCTGTGGGGTTGCGCGCATTGTTTTTTACCTATTTTTAAAGGGGAGATTAAGTAAACCGTTAATTAATGGCAGCAAGAGTAGAGTGGAGTGCTCTAATGAAACTCGCTCGTAAAAATATATGTATGTAGTTCTCTATATAAATAAATACCAGCCAAGAACATTTTTATAAGCTGGCAATTATAAATCTTTTTGCAATCAATAACGATTCTCAAACAGAATAAACAATCTAGGCACAAAATAATTATTTTCAGTTGCTACTTATGCAAACTTTGGGATCTTACAAACGCGACTTCAATCCCGACAACTTAAGTCGCCTATGAGCTGACGGGCTCTATAACTAAACTCAGCCAATTACCCCAAACTAAATCAAAGGGAAAATGTTGCGACCTGTGCTTCCATTTGTTTTAACTGAAACTCAACAAATTGAATTTAAGCCATAGTTTGAAGTTCCTTAAACCGATTTCAACTTTTGCAACTGTTGAAAAGGAAAAAAAAAATCAAAAAACTTTGTACATTTGTTTTAACCCCTTTTAGTGAATGCAAAAAAATTAAGCCAACAACTAAAATAAACGACAAGAGCCAAAGTAAAAAATATATAAGTCTTGTTGGCAAATGTTGCCCAGTAATTGTGAATAGTTATAAGCCATTGTGAACACATTCATGAATATTGCGCATTGACATTTGTCTTAATTAAGAAATTTAATGGAACATTTATGAATGCGAACCTCTATGTTGCTCCAAAAGAATATTAAAGTGTGCCATAATTGCTTTTTGCAACTATGAAATATTTAATAAGATATTTTCCTATAGCCCTTTTTAGTTTAAACGTGGCAAATATGGGAAGAGTGTTTGTTAAGGTCTCTAAAATAAACTGTTTAATTGGCATTTCATTTGGAATTCTTTGTTTAAAAACACATTCTGGTATACCTATCTCCTCTTTAACTGACAGCACATTTAATCTTTGTCACCAACTGTACTTTCTTGTGTTCTCTATCTTTGATCGCAGCTGTGATTGACACTCAGTTGTGCGAGCTCGCCTCCAATTAGCTGCATATAAGACGTGACAATGCGTTTGTCTTTGTCGAGGATTAGAAACACGTTGTCAACCAGCTGAATGGCTGAATAGCTGACTGGGTGACTCGCTGACTAACTAGCTGGATGGCTGAATGACTGAATGGCTGAATGACTCGCTGATTGTCTGTCAGACTCGGTTTGTCTTGCAGTTCGAAGCGTTAATTACTCAATTCAACTGTCTGGGCGAAAAGTTGGCCCACACACAGAACGCACTCGCTGACAGCGCTGTCGTTGGGGTCAAAGGGCAGAATGGCAGAAGGGCAGCAGGGCAGCGGAGCGGAGGTGAGCGGGTCGGGACAAAACACGGACAGCACAAAATTTATTACACCGCATAATTGCACAGCCACAGCGCTTTTGAGGTAGCAACCAATGTGGTAGCAGCAGGAGGCGTGGCTGGATGAGGTTAGCTGGAGGAAGCGCCTGTTGTTGCATTTGCTAACAAATCGCTGAGAGCGGAAGCGAAGCCGTGTTACAAATGCGCGAACCAGAACAAGAAACAACGGAAGAACAAACCAACGAGCGAGACAGCAGAACAGAGCGACAGAGAAAGGGACAAAGAAAGCGAGTGCGTGTGAGGGAGAGAGAGAAAGAAAGAGTACTGGTTACTTCAAATGAGTGAGACGGGTATAGGCAGTCAGCTCTCGTAGCAGAGTTAGGGCTGTGGGTTGTGGGCTGAATGGGGGCTGGGGGCTGGGGGGCTGGGGTCTGCGGTGGTTAGACCACCAACTTTATGGCGTAATCTTTTAAAAGTAATCTACAAATCTGCCAGGCGCTCGCCGCAGGTCGTTTGTCTGCCCTGTCCCTCTGTAGGCGCGGTCCCTGTCCCACAGTCTGTGCGCCATGCATACATATATAATGTTTGGCTTTGACTCTGGGCGCATTTTAATTGCGTGCCCCTGGGTTGACCCCAAACATCGTTCAACTTACCGCCCGGTCGCCCAGATTCCGCACGCGGCAATGCAGCAGCGCCGCCTGCCCCACGGTCGCCGTGACCTCGCGCCGCGAGGAGTTATCAAAATACGGCTGGGAGTATGGGGTTTCCCAGTAATGTGGAGGCACTTCGCTGATGACCAGCCCGCTCTCTGTGTCGTAATAAAAATAACAAGAAAAATAATTAAGAAGGCTGTCGTTAAAAAGAAAACGACGGCGCCATACTCTGTGCACAAAGCTAAATGTCGAGGTGCCGGAAAGTATGCTACGCTTTTTTCATACCCAAAGCCATTTGCTGTTCAGTTCGCTGCCAAAATGAAATTTCTAATGGGCCACAGCAAAATTGTCAAGCTAAGCCCAAAATCACTTAACAGCCTTGTTAAGCAAAGCCCATAAAGCATTTGGCAAATTCTTTTATTATCCTGTGACTCTCAACCTGTGACGGTGTCTTTCAAACTGCAGCTAATATAGATTTATGCGATTTGCGTGAGCGCGCGAGTGCGTGCAAGCAAAAGGTTGTTAGCTTTGCATTCAAACGAGGAAATTAATGAGCCAACAAAACATATTTCGTGACCCTAGCCCTGCAAAGGTTGTGAATCACTTGCGAACCGCAAAGGGGCGTGCCCCGCCATATTTAACACTTTATCTGATCTAAAGTTCGACAAGTACAAAAACAAATACTGGCAGCTGAACAAACTGGCTTCACTAGTCAATCGACACTTTGCGCTGTGTGCACAGAGTATATATGTATGTATAAATATCTCTCTATATATATATATATGTATGTATATAAAATAAACAGCAGTATTATGAGCTCATGCTACTTCGTGTCGATTTAAATGCCATGTCACTGGCATCTTGATCCTGAAACTTACCAAACAGCAGCAGCAGCAGCCACAGTTGTGATACCCAAAGCACTCGGAGGGTGGGGCCCCAACTGTATTTCATGTCCTGCGACATAATTCACGTTGATCGATGAACTCTGGCAGCTGATTTTCCTTTGCTTTATTAGTGTTGCTGTCTGCTCGGACCTTTAATATGGCTTTAACAACGAGACCTAAGCTGTGCGAGTCTGGAAGAGAATACAAAATAAATTGTTGACTTGCCATTACAATATGTACTAAGGACTCTAAGTATACAACACTGAACATCGCATATATTTTATTTATGGCAGCAATGAATATGTAGGGATTAGGGATTATATTTATTGGGGTTTCTGGCGCAAAAACGGTTAGGTTGGAGTAATCAACACACATTGATCTGGTCAACCGCACATTTACTTATTTTAATGCACTTTATATCAGTCTCCCGAAATGTCATCAATGTTTCTAAGCTCTAATGTCTATAAACACACGTACATTATTATTAACACAGCTCATTTGATTAGAAAACAATCAATAGATCACATTTGCATGACATTGCAGCAGTGGATCATGAAATAGACCACGCAAAATTAGCAATATGCTTGATTATCTTATAAATTAGGAATTAAATTATATTTGAGTGCCTTTTAAGCCATTTCATTCGATTAGCTAAGGGCACACAATTTGCAAATCGCAGCATTAGGAGCTATAAAAATGGCTGAGCTATAAACGTGGGCCAGCTCTGAAATGTAGGCTACATAAGAATATAAAACAAGAATAAACGAACCTTTGCTGGATTTTGGTTTCAATATCGACTTACTTGAAAAATTATGCAAATGTTTGCCATGTTTAGGTGTCTTTTCTTACTTTTAAATTAATAAATATTTTATAATAGACATGGTGGCTTCTTGGAATAGAATCGGGAAGAGAGTACATTTTTGATGAAGTTCCCAGAAATCCATATTAAATTTAAACGTTAAGTTCTATTCCAGATTGAGCAATTTAATAATGAGCTATTTGAAATGCTTTCAATCTCGAATTAAACAGATTGTGAACTGTAAATGCTAATAACAGATTGCTGATGCTAAATCCCATTTATCGAATTTCGAATTTGTAACTTGAATATCCTTCACACACTTTTCGAGGGCCAGATTGAATTAGAAATGGAATTGTGAATGTTCCCCAATTCCAGAGCAATTGAATAAACGGGGGCTAGTCGAGCTCCAGCTGGAGCTGGGCCGCAGCCAGTGCTTAATAGAATAATTTATTGTAATTACTATTTCGGGGAGTTGCATGGTTCAGCGTACGGCTCTTAGATAAACGAGCCGGCTTTATCACCAAGTTAGTGCTTATTTATACGCTTTAGTACTCATTTCTCCAGCGGCCAAGTACTCGTAATATTCAGTGTATTTGTTATAAATTACGTGTACAATTTATGATGGAATATTATGGCTATATAGCTCTTTCGCTCATTCATTGTGAGCTAACGGAACAGCAGAACCATTTTTTTTCTTCTCCAGCTGCGATGGTGCAAGCGAAGAAGGCAGAAGTACTAAAATTCCATGAAAATATATTTAGCACGGGAAAATATTCATAATCCGGGGCCATTACTCAAAACTGAATATATATGTGTACATGTGCACACACACACACAGATATATACATACATATATATTTGTTGTCAGTCCAATTAGCTGCGTGACTCGGGTCAAGGGGTTCGTGTGGCCCGCTATTTGTTTTGGTCAGAACCCCGCTTAAAATATATATATTTACGAGCTTCAGTGTATCTGTGTATGCGTCCGTGGGTGTGTGTGGGTGTATATGTATTTATGTGTTTGCGCCTCTGACCGCTGTCCCTTTTTTGCATGAGCATTTTGCGCTGCTATTATAAAGAATTATCGCCCGAGGCCTGAATCGTCAGTTTTCCATGGAAATCAAACAAACAAACGTCAGGTCCGGACAGCCGCTAAGCTACAATTCTGAACGGCAGTTGAAAACCGCATATCTGTCAATGTCACACACAAAAGCGAGCTCTTTAGAGCCTAGGCACCATATGGTGTAGAATTTTTTCAAAATATGCCCCGCCATTATTTTTTAAAAGTCTTGTATTGTCCATTTGATGTTTTCCTTTTGCTAGCTCTCTAGATGCTCTTTGATGATCCTCTAAAGAAATTGCGAGCAGCTCTATTATATTCTTTGGACATAAAAGATTGTATATTACATAGAATATAATAATATAGACCATTTTGTAAATATATATAAATATATGTAGAGCTTCTAATTGCTCTATTATATTTCTTCTTAAAACAGTATATATTTATATTATATTTGAATATATTTGATATATTATTTTTAAATTTATAATGTTATTACACTATTTAATTCTTTTGATTCTAAGCTTCTCCTTTTTATTCAGTTCAAGTACATTTTATTTAGGCTATTTAAGCTTTATATATTTCCAACAATTAATTAAAACGTGTTTTAAATCGAATTAGGTGTTGTTTTTTTTCAAATGAAATATTTGGAAATAAATTACCTTTAAGCACCTGTTCTTTGGGTATTCCTTGCATTGCTTTTGTCCCGCTGCCATTTTCCAGCCCAATTGAGAATTCTATTTTTTGTATAGAGTTGATTTATTTTGACAATCGATTGCGCAATGCGGAATAATTACTGGAAACTCAACGTTTACGTGTGCACACATTTCTCGCTTCAATTGCCGCTCATTTGGACTGGCATTGTTGCTTTCTCCGGCTCAGCGTTTGTGTTTTTCTTTTACGTTCTGCTTTTATTATTCGCTTGCTTTTTTTGTATTTTTTTATAAATATGTATTTTCTCTGGCAATAGTCTGGACTACCAAATATTTCCGTTTAGCACTCGACCAACGACAATCAGCACGGGCGCGAACACGCGCGGGGAGCGGTGAGCGGTTAGTGGAGAGCGGCAAGCGGCGGGCAGGTAGCGGGGAACAGAGACGGAGAGTCGAGGTGAGCGGCGACAACGTTGCCTTTGTGTTATTTTATTTGTATGTATGTATATGTATGCATGGGCACATTAGGTACAGCTCTATAGGTATGCCATATAAGCACTACACACACCGATACAATCACTCACAATCTCACTCGCACACACACACACACACACACACAACCACTCACACACACACACGCGCGCGTGAGCTTCGCATTTTTGTGTATCCGTCTCGTACGTGATGAACGTTCGTGTTCTTATTGTTGTTGTTGGTTTGACTGGGAATACAGTTATTAAATAGCTGTTGTTGTACTTTATTTTCCTTTATGCTTAAGCTGTTTTTTTATCTTTCTCTTCTTATTTGTTTTATTTTAAATGTGCCACAATGTAAGTTATCAATGCAGCGACCGCGCGTAAGCGTGCATCCTAGCGGCAGGATTCACGTATTGGAACTGATTCATCAGACAGGCAAGCAGCCAGCGCGTGTCGTTGTCTACCTTGGCCGAGAGCAACAAACAGCCGAATGCCAGCCGAAGCATCGTGCACGAGCGCCGCTAGCGCCGAGAGCGAACAGCGCAATCGCATCGAGCACAAAAGAGAGATACCGAGAGAGAGAGAGAGAGAGAGAGAGAATGAAACTTTAATTTGCGTTTTTCTTTACATTTTTAATAAGCACCAAAGTGGGCAACAAAAAAACACGTTTCGCCCAACTTTAAAGCTCTGGCAAAGGGGTTGACTTTGTTGCAGGTGGCAAGGCGAGTAAGGGATAGGGGGAGAGAGAGAGAGAGCGAGATAGAGGGACAGAGAGAGCATTGAAATAGAGAGTGTGTGGCCACGATTCTAAGGTTAACTGGGTTATTAGCACAACCTGCCTCAACTCGACTCAATTCGTCCCGTCGCGACGTCGCATCACATCGCATCGGATCGCATCGCATCGCATGGCATCGGCTGGGCTGGCACTCGGAATGCGGACCCGAGCGCAACGTGCTCAATAGTCACGTACAAATGAATATTCGCCGTATACATGTCTTCGTTTTGGCATATTAATATAGTCGACATTTGGGGGCTTTGCAACGCACATGAATGATTTACGCTAGCCCACAGAAATGTGATTTTTACCGCAATATGTAGGTATGCAAGGCCCGCCGACGCGCCCCCCGCCGACCCATGTACTCGTCGCATGCGACAAAAACAATTGAACAGACAGTTATAGGCCAATTTGAGTTTATGTACACGCGTCGCAGTCATGAAAGATTTGTGAGGCCATTCCGACACCATCCCCCTCCCTGCCCCTACCCCAGTAAGCACCTGCAATGCACAGGTGGCGCCTCTGCTGCTGCGGTCTCCTCGGCCTACCGTGTCAAATGTTGCGTGTTATTGCCTGCAAATGTTGCTGTCGAAAGCGTATCCTCGTAGCCTCCTACACCCGCAGCGAGCCGTCCAAAATATACCCGCACAACATGGCCGGACAGCTGAGGGACGCGATGAGCGCCTGGCTTTGCGTCTGAGCCAAGCTGGGGTCGGCCCTCGCCGGCCTGAAGGGCAGGGCAAGTCGGCGGGGCATTTCAACGGCCGGCTTACAGCCTAATAAATAAAGTGCCCAAATTTTCGGTCGAGAGTGCTTGACTAGAAAAACGCTCGGTACGCGGCTGAATGTAAATTTTTGCTTGTGGGCAGAACAATGCATAAATGCCAAAGTGCGACACCTAGCGGACAATGAGAGCACTCAAGCGTTACAAGTTCGCAGTTTCATTGCGAATTTCCTAAGCTAAATAGAATATATAAATATATATAGATGGATATATATAGGACTAATAAGCAAATATATATATAAATATACCTATATCAATTTAAATAAAAGTATATGTATATATAGAGAGAGAGAGAGCGAGAGCGACAGATAGAGAGAGAGGACAAAAGCAACTATTTTTGGCATTTTTGATTGTTGTGGCCAGTGCGTAAATAAAAATGTATTCTACACACATTATCAACTTTGATGTCGCAGATAGGTGCTTAGATGTGGTGAACAGTTCGTAAAGAATAAAAGAAAATAAATGTTTGCAACTTACACAGCTTTGTTTGCTTTACAAACCCCGGCCAGTTCATAGGGAACTTAGTTTAATCTGACTACATGCCAAGCTTTCTATAGCGTCTTATGCTAAGCTACACCTCAAGCCAGCTTTGTGTTGTTGTATTGTTTTCTTTTCATATTATTTTCTTCTCGTTTTTTCCTTTTTTTTTTTTTTTAGATATAATAGAAGAAATCAAGACATCTAATCCACGAGATTTTCCATCAACAAGTTTGGTTGATTATGTTCATTTTCTTGGTATTTGCGTGATAGTTGCTAAAATCTAAGTTTTGAAAAGTTTTCCTAGAATCCTTGACGCCTCCATAAGTTTGTTAAACTTTATATACGAGGCATTGTATGAAACTTAATGTATGTACATATGGATTATTTGTCAAAGTATGTATGATTGTGGCTTTATATACACGTATCGCAATGGGACAAATATACTTTAGTTTTTAGATGAATTCATTAACTATAGAATAATTTAGATGGCATATTGTTTCAGTCTATAAATATTTTTATATGCATATGCTATAAATTATTATATGAAATATATTATACTATATCAAATCATTAAGAACTAAAAGTCATAGCATTTCAAATTAAACTCTCCTTTGAAATTCCCAAAATAGTAAGATGGTAAAGATAACTGTCTTAACTGCTTGGAGCAGAAGAAACTTTATTGATCAATTTAAAATATAAGATTTCTACATATCTATTCGCCTAATATCTGAGATTTATTGTAATAAAATCATTTAATTAAGAAATTAAAATGCAGACGGGGTTTTCTACCACATCTCCCCAAGAAACTTAATCTTGCTTTACATATAAAGAGCGTGCGCCGCATGCCTTTTAGCTCTGGTGGGTGTCTGAAATATATTAGGTGTATAACGGTGCTTAAGCGTCTGTCATTGAGCGAATCAAATTAGTGAAGCAATCTATAGCTACTCCCCCCACCCACAGCTCCCTATCACATTCCAATTGCTGCAGAACCTATGGGCGATGCTATCTGCGCACCTTTTTGCAAGTAAATTTATTGTTGCCAATTAATTTGTTAAAATTAGTGGAGCAGGCGCACGTCTCGGGGCTCGAGGCACGGGGCCCGAGGCTCGAGGCTCGAGCGTGGCGGCAGCCAGCCTAGCTAGTTTCCGCAGTGCACAGCAAAGTGCCCCGGGGGGTGGGGCGGAGGGTGGAGCCGTCAACTGCTTATCGATAAGCAAAGGCGCAAAGGACGACGGGTCTAGGAGCAAATTGTTTGGCTCGTCTTTTGTATTGCTCGCAAATGTATGCCACGTACACGTATTTATCCATTGCTTAGCTCTGCCGCTCAGCTTTAGGCGCCATATATTGCCACAGCCACTGCTCCAGATACTAGGGCCCTTCGCTCTCGCTGCACCCCAGCCCCCCTTTCGTTCACCCCGCCCCTCGCTGTCGCTGCTGGTGCTGCTGCTGATGTTGCGTCTCTTGCGGCTGGCGCGTCTTGTGCCTTGCATGAATGCTAAATTAATTTCAAATGAATACAAATGGCTTTTCGCTTTTAAGACCAGGCCAGAAGCACGGCACAGCACAGCACAGCAAATTTACACACGCACACCAAGTGCACAAACACACACACAGACTCACACACACGTAAAGAGAGTCGCTTACGTTGTCTGTTTTACATTTCGCTGTGTTTTTCGCTCAGTTTTCAACATTTGAAATAACTCTTAGGCCCCGACGGCTGCTGACTCACTGGCTCAGCCTTTTTATGGGCCCGCATGTCGGCACAGCCACGTTTATCAGATGCACCGTTGTAAATTTACAGCTAGCCACGGCACAGCCGGACCCGTTAATTCAATTCAGCGTAACGCTGAAATTCGCTTGCGCCTATATGTCTAGAAGGACCCTTCCCCCAAGCCCCACTCCAGCAATTGGCGAAGCTACCAAAAAGCGGCAAGTGGCAATGGCTATTACCCAATAACTAGAAAACGCGGCTAATCGCGTGAATAGTTTTGGGGGCGGCGTAATTGATGTTTACAGCACAGCGAGGGTTGGTCAAAGTAGTGCGAATGAGTGGGTGGGGCAGCAACACGAAACGTTGCGTCGCTCACAGTTCGTGAATTAAAATTTCGTTCCCTGCTTTTTGGGGCACCTGTCCAACTGCACCGCGCTGCAGTCATTGTTGCTGTTGTTGCTTGTATTCCACTTGATGAGGGACTGGGGGCTGCAGCTAGACTCTCGCGACCAGAAGTTGCTTTCAACGATACCCTGATTTAATGCATTTCATTGAGCAGCGATAGCAATGGGCGGTAGCACCAATGGCGGCCACTCAGTCACTTTGCATTCATTATTCAATTTGAGGTGGATTTAGATGTGCAGCCCGATTGGGGCATCAGCCGTGGCCATAGTCGTTACGTCTATGCTTATTGATGGCTGTACATTACACACACACACACTAAAAGAGAAATAAAGGATACATAGAAAAGGTACATTGAAGAGCGAGAATGTAACATATAATAGAATATAGAATATAGAATATAGAATATAGAATATAGAATATAGAATATAGAATATAGAA
>NW_022046006.1:133199-163601 GCF_001654015.2 Drosophila navojoa
AGAATATAGAATATAGAATATAGAATATAGAATATAGAATATAGAATATAGAATAGAGAATATAGAAATTTAGCTCAGTGCATAAGCACTTATCAAAGGTGTTTATAGACTTTAACTAACGTCGAAACCATATCAAAGGGAATAGCTAACCTGTATTCCTTTGACCTTTGACATACAAATCAACAATTCCTTTTATAGTTGTCTTGAAATGTCACCCATTCACTTGTCTCAACGCGTGTGTGTGTGTACGTGTGTGAGTCGCATCGCATCGCATAACATCGCATCGCATCGTATCGCATTGATTCAGTTGCCATTAAACTCACCTTCAGCTGGTCTGGATGTTGCCCAAGGTTGCTGAAATGCTCTCAGACATTTGCTCAAGCACTTGCGATTCATATCGATTTTCATGTCTGATTTCTAGGACTATCCAATTCGATTTGCATAGAGAAGCGAGCCATCTAATGGCAGTAATTCATTTGGGAAAATATTTCCGAGTCGACCCCTAATAGGATCAGCGCTGTCTATCCGCAAATAACGACGGCTCAATGTAAATTTCCGATTGAAGTGCAGGGGCGCACTAAACGCAGAATATTAAAAACCACTCTTAATTTTATTGCCGTGAGTACTTAAGCATGAGTGAATGCAACATTCAATCATTCCAATTATCTTTCTGTATTGGCCATCAAGAGCATTAAAAACAAAGTACTACAAAGTTAAAATGAGGTTAAATGCGATGCTTTCACGCTGTCAGCCCAGATATCATTGCGATTTATGGACCCACATTTTGCCTCTCAATTGAAATTTTATATTTTATTATTTACTAGAGACGACATTACATACGTGCCACCTGCTAGGTAATGCACGTAATGTATTTACACTTCCATTCCACTCGCTCACTCACAGTCCGTCTCTATCTATCTCTCTCTCGTTGTTATGTACCCTCTCGTCACGGTCTCTCCAGCGCTTCGCAACAATATAAGTCGGAGGATAACGCTCACACAGCCATACATAGTAAATGTGCAAATGTACTCCAGCTCTGACATCTTTAATATAGCACGAGAAAACTTTTGTGTCCTGTTTTGTGTCACATCTTTAAGCTTACTGGCAGCTATATCAGCTGTATTTTTAATCAGATGACCTGATTGAAAGCCTTGACATGTTCTATAATTAGATAAATGGCGAATATCGAGTATATGACTTGTGGGCTTGCATGACTACAAGATAATTCTCCCTTTTAAATGTCCCAATTAACACGATTATTAATAAATAAATGATTTGTTTTTCTTATTTTAATTATAAAACTCAAACCTCAACTTGCGATGATAATTACATTTCTGTGTATGCCATTAGGTGTGTGATTTATATAAAATCTTTGGGCAACATCCTTTAACGATTATTTGATTTGTTTTCGGGCCTGGAAGTGGGCTCACAAACTACTTAAATGTCACATGGTCAGTTAAACTTTAGCATTGCTTTTCCGCTTTATAATGATTTATGTTATGGCCAAACAAAGAAATCTGCATACGCAACAAGAATACATATATAATAATTAATGACACATATATATGTATATTACAACATCTGTGTGTGTGTGTGTGTGCGTGTGTATATGTCGTATAAATATTTACATACATATATATATCCATTCGACTTTGTAGCACTCGCATCCTTTTTCCACTTGAGCTTAACTGCCCAACACTGAATTGAATTCCCTGCCTCCATCTATTTAACCCACGGGAGCATTTACATAGACCACATACACATACGACGTTTGGGGCGAACGGACTTTTTGTCTGTGTCTCGTTTTAGACTTGAGCATTGAGCATCTGATATGCATCAAATATAACTCAATTGCCGGACTGTTGGGCTCTTTGGTGCTGAATAACCAGGAAATGCTTGCGACTTACGCCAAACTTGGGCCCTTGCCCACTCCTTTGGCAGCCGCCTCAATCTGCGCCCTTCAGCTTGCAGCCTTGGCTCTTCCTCGTGGCTCTCTATCTCTCCATCCGCATCTATATTTATATGTGTGTGCGCCCTCTCTCTCGCCCACCATCCCATTTCATCCTGAAATTTTCCATTCATTTTCGCAAGTGGCTACGGATTTGCTTTTTGTACTCTGCGTGAATCGAAATAAGCCAAGAGGGTATATTAGCGCAGAATGTAATTAATAGCTTATCGATTTTTATATAATTAAGGCATACAATTTTATAAGTAACTGTCTTTATTAATATAGATATTATTGTTGCTTAAGAAATTGCATGAATTTTGAAAAATTGGAACACCTATTTTTTAATATTTATAATAATATATGTATATTTTTTCGCAAAATTTCTCAGCGAAAAATATTTATAAGAAGTACAGAAAATGCTATTTAATCATATGTGAAAAAAAATCATCATTATTAAGTATACGAATAGTTGAGCATAAAAATATATAGTTTCCGTTATGTGTGTTTTTATGATCCATCTCTATAAATGTATCAATGTAAAGCCCTTTGCTTTCCATTCACAGAGTATATGTTTAACATTTTCACTTGTTATATTGCGATTCCGGTGTCGCTTAACCAAACTCAGCTCTGAAGCACAAACAAATGCTGCGTTTTGTTTATTTACATAAGTATATAGCCAGACAGAGAGACATATACAGACGTACATATACATATATAACATACACTTAAGTATACACAGTATATACAACATTTAGGACTGTCTGTCTCTTGAAGATATTTGGCTAAAGGCTTTTAGGGCCAGCTTGCCGTTAGTTGGCGCTTCAAGCGAACATAAAAATGCCCTTAAAAGCCGGCACAGCGACACAGAGACACAAGACAGAAAACAAGAAAGTGGAAAAATAAAAACAGGAAAAAAAATACGAAAACGAAGCAAATATAAAACTTATACCAAAAAGGGATTGACGGATATAAATGGTGATATGACCTAAGGTCATTTGTATAAAATTAAGTTGAGCCACATAAAAACTACCCCACAAACCAAATGACAGTAACAAAAAAGTGAAAAAAAAAATAAAACCTGTAGAAAAGAAATCAGAAATAAAAACAAAATACAATACACAAAAACTAAATAGCTCACAACTACGCCCCAAGTTGTTTTTACTGTACGGCCTAATCAAAAACTTCAAATCGATTTATAATAAAAGTGAAGCACGCACCCTCCCTCAGACAGTTAGGACGAGAGTACGTGGCAGAGGCTAACTGAGAGAGCTAACTAAAAATGTAAAAAGGCCCACTCGAAAATCCTTGGCGCGCTTTTCATTTAGCCGCGTTCATCTTTAATAAATTTTTATGCCGTATGCTAATAAAGATTTTCTGTCGTGCCCCAAGCCATTTGCCACGGCCAGAGCAGTGGGAATGGCACTGGTTATGGTCGGACTGGCTGCCCTCCATCTCCACCCCACGTCAGACCGTGCTCCCCCCTCATCCATATCTCTCGGGGGCCGGGGCTACGTTTTAATATCCAGCCACGTATGTCATGGCACAAAACCATTAAGCACAAAAAGCAAAGTAAAATGCTAGAGCTGAATGCAAGCAAGAGCGAAACAACACAAAAAAGGAACAAAATATATATGTATATATATCTACAGTTTTACATACATATTTATGTATAGTACTACATAGAAAAGATGTAGAGGAAGCAGTGGAAAAACAGGAAAAAATTATGCCCCAGACGCCGCTGAATTTTAAATGAGCCTTTATGGGCTTCATTTCAGCGTGTAAATTATCTCATTTGTCAGCAATTGCGCTGTGCGTGTATGTGTATGTACGGGTGTGTGTGTGTGTGTGTGTGTGTGTGCAGGTTTCACTCAAGTGCCCGCCTAGACGTTACCCACCCGCTGCCCACCCTTCCCCCATATTCATATGCGACATGTAGTCAGCCATTTGTAAAATGATTCAATGGCGTCTCCTGACGTTTAATGAGATAAGCGCACGCTTTGTGCGATAAGATTGCGTTCTGCCCAGTCAAAGGCCAGCCGGTGCGTATCAACATGCCATCGCCAGCAAGTACAGTGAAAGCTCTGACAAGCGGACAGCTGCACGTGAATTCAATTTGAGCAGTCCGTCTTGCTTTAGCAAACAGATACACTTGGAAACAATTTCCAAGAATTGTCGTTTCTTTGTAAAAATTGAAAGTAATTTCTTGAATTTCTGGAATCCGCAAACGCTTCCCAAAATAGTCTACAAAGAGTAAGAAACGTCTTAAGTGTATTTTAAGTATGCAAATTCGCCTTAACAAACGAAAGTTTCATTCACCAATTTGCTTTCATTTGGCTCGATTTGTGAACCTGCATTTCCACCTTTGCGAACGAACCACATTTTCATTTCGGATGCTTTGGTTTATTAAATATTTTCCAAGGCGTAATGAAACAGTTAAGAAATTGCCACACTTACAAATTTACATAAAATTCATAATTTCAGACTTCTTGGCTTTTAATTTCATGATTTCTTTAAGACAGCAACTTTCTGAGCTCAGGGAACTCTGAATCCACTTAGGGAAGTTGCCACCGTATGTCGCGTATGTACCCGAATGCATTTCTCTTAAGATACCGTTACGTATGTGTAATTACACACAGTCAACAGCTGCAGAGCTTCGGTAACAGAATTCCGAGCATAATCGCATATCGGAATGCGTTTACGCTCCGGCATCCGCTTGTCGGTCACGCTGAATGACTTCGCAGAATGAAATGCAAACAAATCTTGAACAACGATATGGGCACAAAAGGCGTTCCACAGAACGCAATCAGAAGGCCAAGAAACAAACCAGAAACAGACCGCATTCGGGTGAAAAGTGCTTCAAATCTATTTATATCAGTTGCCACAAAAGAGATTTTTGGCTCAGTTTGACCAACATTTAGCTCGAGTTTGGTCAGTGCAACAATGTGTAAATCAGGCCGTTTGATTAGCTAATTCTGGACCCTTGTCTAGCAGATGAGGGCAACAAAGAAAAATAGACACTTTTGCTTTTTGGTTTATTCTGTGGCTTTAATTAAAATTTAATTTACTTTCATCAAATATTTAACCGAAGGAACTAACAAATTTTCATAAAAAATTTTCCAAATTAATTTTATTTAAAAACAAAAAATTAGAATTTGTGAATCAGGTACCATACAAAATTGCCTGACAGTTATAAAAGAAAATAGAAACAATTAGTTTAAATCTTCTATACTAAACTATAAATTTAAGATAAGTAATTATGAGTTAAATAATAATGAGACCACTGGAAACATGTTTCATGTCTGGACCAAGTTTAGCATGATAAAATGCTATTAAGCTATACAAAGAAACACAATGAAAGAAAGTTCGTTTAACTCTTCTTCAACATCTTAAATAACCTTTTGTAAACTTTATTTGTTTGGCAGTCGACCGTCATATAAAACTCGCTTCATATTTTAGAAATGAGACTGAGTTTTCTATAGAAAATTGTTGGCCAACTGACTCATAAATTTAGCAAAAATGTTGTGTAACTCAAAGTTCCAATTAGTACTTAAAAATTGATGTATGTATTTTCAAATGTGTTTCTCTACTTCTCCCGTTTTTTCTCTCGCTTTCATTTTATTGTAACAAACTTGTGCTCGAGTTTTGTGTGGACAAACTTGACTGGACGTCGGCATGAATAGAAACATATCTACATAAGTATATATGTATAGCATATAAATGTATGTATGTATATATGAACATAACAAAGGCAGCGAAGTTGAGGGCAAACGAACGCCGTACCCACCTTTTGACAAGGGCATAATTAAAGCATAACAGGAGTAACAGCAACGCCCCGTAAACGTACCCCAAAACAGGCTCCACCAAATAAAAGAAAATAAAAATGGGAGAGAAAAAAGGAGAAGGAAAGCGCCGTCCTCTCGCCAGTCAAGGCGATGCGGATCAGGGTGTGCCGTGGAGCTGCGGGGGGAAAAAGCGAGAAGGCAAGTCGTGGCGCGGCAAGGCGCACATAAAAGCGAAACCCACTACATGGGGTGAAAACAGGTTGTTACTTCCTTGCAAACAAGGTTCCGTTACCGTTATGCCCTTACGTATGCATGTGTGTGTGAGTGTGTGGCTGGGTTTGTATCTGTAGCTGGCGTATAAAAGAAAAGCACGTTATTGCCAATTTAACTTACATTGTGCATGTGTCTTTAAACAAAGATTTATGTACCCACTTGCATGCATACTCATAGCTAGCCCACTGTAATATATACGGTAAGTGTGTGCGATTGCGCGTGTGTGTGTATGTGTGTGTGTGTGTGTGTGGGTCAGGTGTGCTCGTAATAACTTGCTATAGATATGTCTGTGTGTGAGTGTATGTGTGTGTGTGGCGGTTGCTACGTGCCGTGCTGCCACTTAAATCAGCATAATGATATGCACTTATTGTTGTGGCAAATTTGTTAGCGGATATACTGCGAGAAACCGCAGACCAAAAGTAACGCACACACGCACATATGCACAGATCACGCTCAGACACATTTAGACATACATAGAAGCAAATATAGACACCCAGCAACCAGAAGCCTGTCGTAGTCGATTTCTTCATTTGCCTAATACGAGTCGACGCCATCATTAATCTAAAATATGGCAAAGGCACACGCACACACACACACGCACACACACAACCACATATTCGACTAACGATGTGCATGTAATTATGCTCAGCCACACACGCACTCGGTCTCGCTCGCTCTTGTGCCGTCTTATTCTGGCACGCATTTTTGCGTAAGCCTTGTTAATCGTGACAAAAGCTTATTGCGGTTTATTTGGGCTACTTGTTTCACATCCGGCGTCAATGTCGCTGCCGGCAAAAACCAAAATCAACACATTCAAGCGCACACTCACACACACGCACTCGAAAGTATACATACAGATATGTGCGCTGGCATGTGTAATACAGTTATATGGGCAAACATATGCCTGCGTTTGTCTGCCTTGGCCCGCTCTGGTCTCATTGGCAGCGCGCGCGTCAGTTGCACACACATAATAAACATTTTAAACATTATATTCGTGTTTAGCTGGCAGCTTCTTGCCAGCTTCATGTTGTTCTTGCTTTTGTTGTTATTATTGCCAGATGTGTGACCATGCATGTGTTAGTGTGCGTGTGTGTGTGTGTGTGTGTGTGTGTGCATGCGTCTCTCTGTGTGTATGTGTGTGTGTTTGTTTCGAGCAAAATTTACGGGTTTTAACGAATAATGGCGCTTGTGGGAAATGAACGTTTTGTGTTCGCTTCTGCTTGTCATCACAACGCGCCGAACATTCGCAACGCATTCCAAGCGCACACAGCCACACACAGCATTCACCACTTTATCAGCATTTTACTTTAGCTCTTATTACCACCCATGCTGAGTACATTACCACACATGTACATATACACACACACACACCCACACTCGCTTCTATGAGTTTTGCGAGTCTCTAAGGAAATTAAAAAACAACTAAAACAAATTAACAATGTAATGACAAAGTCTTATACCTCGCATACACATACATAAATAAACATGCACACACCCAAACACTCCGACTGAAGTAACGTCACAAACATTCATCCATACATACATATACATATCCGTACATACAGTCACACATACAGATTGGCAACTGCTAATATAGTATCGAGCATTTATACCAAAAATAAAATACAACAGAAATTGAATTACCTAGAATGGGCCGCCCTGTGCTTTTTGTGGTACGCCACCCACAACACAGCGGCGCTCAACGCAACGCCTATGTTAAGTATACGCCATGGAATCGAGCAATTCGCACTTGCGAAACGCAAACGCTTTTAATGATGATCGATTTGGGTAAACAATGAAATTTCCGCATTCAAATTTTATTGCCAGCAATCAGTAGCGCACTTTCCGGGACGTTCGCCTACACAATAAGTACGTAATGCTAATAAAGACAGTTCGTTACATACATTTATCTACTTAAATGCATTAATCTATCAACTGTGCCGCCCTTTTGCTGTTTATCTAGCTAATTTTCAATAGAAATTGAATGATTGTTATTACTGTAGAATTTGTGGTCGGGTGAGAGTGTGTTTGTTTGTAAGGCATATGGGTGCAGCATTTAAGGAACACGCGCCAATTTAAAAATATTTGTAAATATTACAAATATAAACGATTCAATTAACTTGAAGCACCCTGCAGCTGAGCGCCTTAACTCAGCTGTTCTCATTTAATACTAAAAGGTGGTATTTTTTCGAGGTATTTTTTAGTTGATCGTATCACGGTCACACTCGCCAGCATTTGTAAACAAATAACGATTGAACGCGAATACCACGATTTTGTTATTAAAACCAATACAATTGTGTTTTGTGCAAATAATTAGCTGCCATCGGCGGCTGAGTTGCAGCTACTTGTTCTAACTGATGTGCAAGACCGACAGCCGAAGAATTAGCTCAAGCTACAGCCGCAGCACAAGCAACACAGACATTCCAATGCACTTTCTCTCCATAGAGTAAAACCTGTCTTGCGGCTTATTGTTGTTGTTGTTGACATCTATTTCGATATCAATAGAAAAATACAGGCCAAAATACGTGTTGCTCGTTGTCGCGTTTGAGTTTGCGTTTGCGTCGTTAGCAGACTACTAAGCACCTGTGTGCCAGCCATAACAAGAACAAAATAAAATATATATAAAAAAAAAGCAAGCTCGCTGATTGCCGTCTTCATTGTCCAGTCACATCTTGCCCGCTCTTGAGTACGTTTCAGACAACTGGAGAGCCGCGCTTGAAGAATTTGTAATTTGCATAATATTTTTTGCTATATGCATAAGTTAAGCCAAGCATGTTTCGTTCAATTGAGTCATTTCGCCACGGAATTTTGTGCTAAACGTAAGTTCGACTCAATTTGTCACCAAACAAAAAATTCATTTCAAGCACACTTTCACAATAGGTCACATCTAACCATATATAGAAGATATACATATATTAGCAAGCAAGATGTCTTCAATTGAGGAGAAAGTGCGCAGCATATTGAATGCCAAAGATCTGGGCGATATAACACCAGAATTATGTGACTTCTCACTAAAAGAACAAAATGCCACGGCCGAAGCGCAGGGCGTGCAGCCATCGGCAACGGGTGACTTTGTGCCGAAAGTCGGGCAGACGATTAACTATATAGTGGCCTGTGTCATGTTCAATGAGCACGACGAGCTGCTCATGATCGAGGAGGCCAAGCCCAGTTGCGCAGGTGAGTTGGCAATTGGCAAATCGACATTGTTTGTAGCATGTTTTTGTTGACGCAGGTAAATGGTATTTGCCCGCCGGTCGCATGGAAAAGGGCGAATCCATTACGGAAGCAGCTGCGCGTGAACTGTTCGAGGAGACTGGCCTCAATGCCGAGATGACTACATTGCTGGCCGTGGAATCGGCGGGTGGCTCCTGGTTTCGCTTTGTGCTGACGGGTCGCATTACGGGTGGCCGTCTAAAAACACCAGCCGATGCGGATGCAGAGTCCATACAAGCGCTGTGGTTGCGCAGTGTCAAGGAGGTGCCGTTGCGGGCCAACGATATACTCAACATAATTGAAATCGGACGCGCCTATCATCAGCACCAGAAGTTGGCGAAGTCAGCAGAGGGTGTGGCCAAGCAGCCGCTTTGGCATGCGAATGTGCTGCCCACGCGTTATCCGCACAAACGCAACTACTTACGAGTGCTGGCCGTGGCGCGCAAGCGTGCCAGCAACTCGATGAACATACTCATCAGTGAGAAGAATGCTCATCATTTTCCGACTGTGGAGATGCATCCGAATCGCAGCCTGCACTCGACGTTGCGCAAGTTTATGATCGAAATATTTGGCGCTGAGCTGCCACAGCATCGTCCGCATGGTCTGCTCAGCGTGGAGCATGGCACCAACAGCGAGGAAGGCAGCGATGGCCTTTGCCTGAATCTCTTGGTGGCCTTCAGGCCGCCGCTCGAGGAAATTTCGCTGATTGGCAAATGCATTTGGCAAGAGCTTAGCTCGCCGCTGGACGAGACGCTGGCCCGCATACTCAGCAGCAAGAATGCCTCCATACCACTCAACGTGATACGTTAGCTTACTATCAACTAATTACTAGCCGTAACTCTCCTTTAAATGGTGCAAGCTTATATTATATGCCTTAGTATTTAAATATACCAATTGCCACTTGATTATAAAATTGTTGCATGTAAACTTTTATGACAATCCAGAAATTTTGGAAATTTTTGTTTTTATTTTATTTCTTATTAAATGCATGTGAGGCATTTTACAGAAACTATTTTGTTTTTATCATCTACTTCCTATGTATACATATACATATATGTATGTATGTAGTGCGAACTGAGAACTTGACTTGAGTTACTGATTAATTCTGAAACAATTCTAGCAATCTCTACTATAAAAGCGCTGCTTTCATAAAATCAAGTGAGCAAATCTCTGCATTTGAGCGAATATTAAAATTAGCTCTGAAGCAGGCTCAAGAGAGTTACACGGGTCTGAGTGGGACTGCTGCCTATATAAAGGCGAGCCTGAGTCTGGTGTCGCACAGTCGCTATCCAAAATTACTGCTGTTCGGAGGTGGTGCAATTCGGTGCTATTACTTTAAGCAATTAATATTCATAATAGTAGATATGTAATATATACATATGTAATTAGGTAAGCTATTAATATTTTAAATAATAGTTGATATACTATGTATAATTATGATTGGCATCTAATTGAATGATATTTTTCTTAGGAAAGATCATGATCATTAGCCTGGGCAAGATGAATTCAATATTGTAATAGTGTAATGATCTTTCATAACCATGATGAGATAATTCTCTCTCGCATTACAATGATTATCTTTATTGCACGTAGATCACCATAACCAGAAAGTTTATGATGATCTTAAATGCTTACCAGTGGAATTTATGTGGGCTTGACTGTTGGGATTATCTAATCTTCAGCTTTCCCGTCTAGCATTTATCATTTGCTAGTTCCGAGCGTCACTAGACTTCATTGTTTAGTTCCTGGGAAATAGAGATTGAATTAAATTGGCATAATTCCTCGAAGCAAGAATCAAAAAACAATTACTACAACATTGAATTTTATTTCCTATTTACAATTCGTTGTCAAATGCTCTGGTCAGAAACTCTTACACGCAATTTACACATGACTCTACATTACAATTTTTCACATTCGTTGAATAGGTCCGAACGATGATGACGTAAGATGCACGCCAATAACTACATATTAACTTTAAATTTAGTCCTTCCAAACTTTGTTGAAAACCTCCATAAATGAATCGTAGATCATAAAGGTGATGCCTACATCCAGACACACACGTCCCAAACGGGGCACTGTGCCCTTGTAAAATGCCGCTGGACCTTCGTTTCGGAATATTTGCAATGCACAATCCGCCGTATTTTTATACTTGGAAGCTTCGAGGCCCTGCATACGGGTCTTGACCACATCCAAGGGCGTATTACCAAATACGGAGGCAGCACCAGCAACGGCACCAAACGCGCCCACTAACAATTTGGGCACTGATTTATTTGGATCATCGCCCTGAAAGAAGAAGAATGTAAATTTAAGTTTAAATTTGCTAATTTTTATGGGATACGACATAGTTAAGTTTAGGTAATGCCTATAAATTATTTCAATTATAATTACCTTGTATAAGTCCTTCAGGGACTCCATGACGAAGAAGCGAATGGCCTGGTTGGAGCCCTGCTTCAAGATCGTTGCTGAAAGACCCTTATAAATGCCGCTGATGCCCTCCGCTTTGATTATCTCGCCGACGCCATGGGCGAAGCCTTTGAATCTCGGATTCGCACTGCGCTGATCATTGATGAACTTCACCTTGATGGTTTCCATGGGGGTGACCGCAACGATAGCCTCACAGACACCAGCGCCCAGACCACAGAGCAATTTGCCAGAATTGCTCAGTTGGCCCTGAGAATTGACAGCTTTAGAGCGCAGGTATTCGAAGGCCCCAAATCTGTCAGGGAGAACAATTAGATAGGTGATCGAATAGTTTATGTAGTCCATCAAGCTCACCTGGCCGCCGACTTGGGTATGCTACCATAGACTAGAACGCTGAGGCCACGATATAGTCCGAAGAAGCCGCGTTCACTCACCGTCTTCTTCACACAGTCAGCAATACCGTTGTATCGCTTATTGGCCCCCTTCTCATCCAACTGCAGCTGCGTCTTCACGTACTCGGTGGGATATGTAATGCAGATCTCAATGCCGCCGGTAATACCACCGGCAACAATGCCCTTCAGGCCCTTAGAGCCACCTGCTGCCGCCGCAGCAGCTCCATCATTGACCATCCAGGGCCGGTTTTGATAGGGACTTAACAACAAGGGCACGCGGGACCGATCCATCTCTAACTATAAATTAATAATACAACAACAACAAACAAAAAAAAGACATACAACAATTTAGTGGGGAGTGCATAGTATAAAATATCGAAAATCTACTAAATTTAGAAGATCCCAATTTGAATGGGAGTTTGTTGTCAAAGCAAACAAGCTCTGCGTTAAGGTGTGCGAGGGTGGATGGAAAAAATCGATCCTAAAATAGAATATAACAAAAACAAAATATCTCAGAGATAGCTGCATCGGAATATACATAATTATATCAAGCAATATACAAGAAAAAAACAACTCAAAAATAAATATATTTTGTACTTAAACTACTGAAGGTACATTCTCAAACTGTAACTTTGTAACTGTCACACAATGATTCTTATAAGAATATTATTATATTATATTATTATATTATTCAATTATAGCACTAATAATTTTAGACAACATTATATGGGAAAATCGCTCAAAATATGACTCGCCTCATATACCCCGTTCAGAAATCGAGATCATCGTATAAAAAGCAATATTGCAACTCTTTAGGTAGTATGTCTAGGTTATGTCTATGGCTAATCTATAACGTTTGCTTGTTTCGTGACAATTCGTGATTTTATCGCGTCGATTTTCACCTTGAAAGCAAAGTTCAAAAACAAAACAAAATCTATGTTGTATAATTCCAATAGAGAGAATTGTCGATTGCCATGGAAACATCTGCAACTGATTGCGATTACTTAAGATCGTATGATAGTACTTTGAAACGAAACGAAACAAAAAAACTCATGAAGTACTCTATAGTAATTCTCTTTCTGTTTTGCTCTTTACACTCGACTTTTTTTATTGTTATATAATTTCTGCAATGCCATAATAAATTTTGGTATTTCGTGCGATAATTATGCAGGTTAATTTTGGAATCTGATTTACAATTGATATCAAATGAGCAAACTCAAACATAAATGATAAAGATAAACAAAGTTGTATGATAACTTTTTATTGGAAATTGGCTCTCCCACACACACACACACACACACACGGACACACCTAAGCGAAAAATAACAATTCCAGTAAGCTTTCAATTGGAGAACTGTTGCCGGTATTTGATCTGTCTTTTTCTGATTGGAAATGTGTGCAATTTAGCACACAATAGTTCTAAGCTCAACTCACTCATTTACAATTGGAAGAAATGCAATAACTGGTTCACTTTGGCACTGGAGCTCTTTGGCTGTTTTTTTTTTTTTTTCTATCGAGCTGATTGGAATGCGACTGCGACGCGTTCGTGGCTAGGGCAGCGACTCAACTGAAAAAAAAATTTCATTTTCCAATCGCAGAGAAAGCTACAAAAAAATTCAAATAAGCAGCACATTTGTAAACAAGCAGAAACTAACCAACTGCTGCTCGCCGCAGATCGCGCGGCTGAGCGCATGGAAGCGAGAGCGAGCTGTCGACGCGTCGACGAAGAGCAAAAGTAACGGCAATGGCGTGATACTGGATTGCGTTGCTGTTTTGACGACGCAGCAGAAAGAAATAAAGTAAAACACGATCTATGTCTCTTAATCAGCAAAACCCGTTTGGCTCGCCAAAACTTGCCGCAGCTTTTTCAACTGGAAAAGCTCGCCCTTGCGCTAGTTAAACTGAGAAACGTGCTTTTTGTTTGTGAACAGCCGCAAAATAGGCAACAATCATATCACGATTCTGCTGTGGAGCTATTACACAATGCGCTCACACATACACTCGTACACTCTCAGACGGTGTGCGTGTCGCTGATTAGCTTAAGTCATGCACCAGTTTATGCCCCCAGCCAGTAAATCGATATAATTGTTATCAATTTATAGCACACTATATACGGTTTTTATCACTTTTTTTCGTTTAGCAACTTACTTCTTGTTTAATCAGCCGCCCATGTGGATAAATACTCGAATATATGCTGGAGCCGGCAAACTGGAACTGTGACTGCCAACCAAGCCGCAAACCAATCACGATTTGTCCGTCTCTCAACTGCGCATGACTCACCCATACAACTATAACTACTCATATATACACGGAGGTATATACATACATACATATGTAAGTAGGTAGGTACATTTGTCTGCTTCGTTAAAGTGACGACAGCTCCAGAAAGGAAATGCGTGGGAGGGAGCGTTATGATGTACTATGGGTCAGAATGTTGTTGCATATGTCAGCAAGCCGACATATACATACATACATACAAATACGTACTTGCACTGCAGCTCATATAATCAAATTGCCGTTATTCCCACATCAACTTGATATAATATCAAGCCGAGCCGCCCACAAACACTATTAAGACCCCCAAATAGAGAATATGAGACGATCTGAACTGCAACAAATTTGCATCTGTATATGCACGGATTTTCATTTCGGGCACGTATTTCTATTTTTAAGCGCTTTTCCTTATTAAAATTTTTATTCCTCAAACCCAAAACTAGATTAGTTAATTGTTTCCAATTAAGTTTTTATGACAAATCTAGATTGGGTTCTATTAGAATCTGTTGCTCATTCTTTGGTCTTTGGTAATGGAATGTATAAAGTACTTATTGGTTTCTTATTTGAAAATAGTAAACGATATTCTGGTTTCACTCCCATTTCATTATGTTTAATGATTATATTACGATTTCCGTATGCTAAATTTAAAATAAACATTTTTTCGGCCTTCATATAAACATAACGCTAAATGTTCAAGTTAAAGCGAAATAATTGTTTATTCAAATGCATTTTGAAAATTTCACATGTCATCTACACTCATATATATTGAATATATGCGTATGTTTATAAATAAGCATTAGAATTAAAGTGCAGTTCATATTTTCATAATTTGTTGCGTTGTTAATCAATAACAATATATATATATTACTAAACTGGGAATCAGTTCATAATGCAAATATAGTTTAGACAGTTGATAGTTCAGTCAAGTTTGCAGTCGAAATGGATGCTTAGACTGCCTTGTAGATGCGCACGCTCTTGATGTTGCCAATGGTGAGTGTCTATGGGAGATAAGATATACATATAGTTAGATACGGCAGCTGAACATTGGACTCGGGCTGGACTTACGGTAATCAGTTCGTTGTCGTTGAACTCGCGCACGATGGTCGAGGGCTTGTCGCCCTTCTGCTCCTGCGTCAGTTTGTTGCCATCCAGAGTGATCACGCTCTTGACTTTGCGGCCATCCAAAGTCTCCTCATCGAACTCCTCGCCCAGCTTGAAGCTAATGGCGGAGGTTTTGAATGTCGACGTGGTGGTCAGTGTGTAGGTGTCGCCGTCCACGGTCACCTCCACAGTGGGGCTGACGGTGTTGCCCATTTTGCGCAAAACCATGCCAACGCCTGAAAAATATTAAAAATTTAAATCAATATATTTGTATTATTTATATATTCAATCAATAAACGCAACTTAAATTCAATAAATTTATAAATAGCTCGATAAGCTCTAGTATTAAAAAAAAAACCATATTGAAACTAGGCCAAGCTCTGACAAAGTACAATGTAGAGTGCAGTAGGGCAAAAAGAAAACTTTATATATGTACATACATATATCGTCTTATATACGAAGATTTGGAGAGTTACTAATTGAATTATTCAGTCAAAGTTGAAGACCCACACACAATGCAAATCATATTGTATTTAATTGAAATAATCAAGCTGAATTGTGAAGTTGCCAGCAAGTAACCCAGACATAGCTCAACCAACAGCAGATCGAGAGTCATACTCAAGGTTAACGATGTCGACCGTGCTGGGGGGTCAGACGCACAGCCTCCGGTACTTATCAATTGGTCAGCCTAAATAAATACGAGCGAACCGAGATGCAAGCGGACCTTATCGCAATGCACGTATATAGTATATACATATACACACATGATATTGATATACATATATATATAAATTGTAGTTCCTCTATAGAGAGCTGTGCCCCCTGTTGACCATCAATTTGCAGAGACAAATCAATTATGTTCAATTATGTACTCTTTTAAGTGGACAACCTTTTGCTCTTGAGTGTTTTATGGTTCGACAGGTTCCCAGGGAAACTTTTTGAGCTGTGCCCCAATAATAAATGGCCCCCTTGTTGTCTATCATTTGCTTGAGCTGGAGTAGATTAGAAAAAAGTTCGCAAAAATAAAAATATAAATAAAATAAATGGCTAATGACTTTTTGTTGCTATAGAGCCCACCCGGTTATTGATAAGGTGCAAGGTGCAACAACAAAAGCACAGAAATTGTAATCTCAAAACTATATTATCATTATTATATGAACGTTATATACTATGTTGGTAAAAGGTTTATCGATTATGCTATATACGTTCAGGGTGCATCGTTCAATCAGATAAAAACTAAAGTATTATTTGACGTGTCTCAACAGCCACTTATTTTACGTTGATAGTTATTTTCGTTAAAAATCTGGTAATCCAAACCTCTTAAGTGTCGACGTTTGATGTTGGAAAATGATATCTTGTTTGTGATTTGATTTTACACTCCAAACCGCGAAAAAGACCGCAAGTAATAACAAAATTACAGAAACACATACATATTCCGTAACGAATTAAATTTCCAAATCCTCCAACAACTCGAACCCCGGACTAGACTAAACAGAACAAAGTTCGACTATTGTTTAAATAATTTAATGGATGACTAGGCAGACTATGGGTTTCAAAACTAACCTTGGGACGGGTCATTAATACATACACTAAACAAAATAAACTAAAAGAACAAAATACTTTTTAACCGTATTTATCTTAACTGCTGTGGAAGTGTATAAATTTCAAATCTGTAAAAGAATGCTCTTGTTAGTCTTTTATGTTATATCTTGAAGTTAAGCCGGCTTTGCCAAAAAATGAATTTATAGATTTGTACATGAAAAGACTTAAAAGTCTTAAATTGTAGAACTTAAATTTGCAGAAAACTATTTACTCTTCTTGTCTCCTAATAGTAGAGCATTGTAAATTGAAAATTGCCGTATAGCACTTCAAAGTGCTGTAAAATATAGTAATTAACCATAAAAGCTGTTTGCATGGGAATTAAAAACTTTCTTTGATTAAAGTGCAGACTTCATTTTAAGTAGTTTTTTAGTTTATTGCCCCATTAGCTAGTCCCCGATAAGGTTGCCTTTTAATGACTTTTGCACCTGATTCATAAAGTTCTCTCTAGCAACTCCAAAAAACTTGAAACCACGTTTTTCGTTTCTATTGGCCCTGACACTTCATCATCTTTCTCTTGCACATCTGCAGAAAAAAAAGCCGGCTAGCGGTTTTTTTTTTTTTTTTTTTTTTTTGCTCTGCGTTTTCGGCTTCTTTTTCACACTCTCTCGCTTTCTCACTCGGTCGGCCGCATAATGGCGCACTCCACGTGCCATCACACGCACACGTAATTCGTACTATGTTAACAGTAAATAAAATCCTAGCTACTCACCCAACTCCTTCATGTATTCATCGAAGTTCTCGGACTTGTCCAGCTTGTACTTCTTGCCAATGAAAGATGCCATTATAATATGTTTTCTTTGCAAATGCGTTCACTTCGTTGAGATACACGAAATCAGACCACCACTGCTAAAAGCTCGCTCAGGCCGACTGTTTTTATACGCGAATGCAGCGTTACCAGCTGCTAAAAAGTAAGTAAAAGCTTCGCTTGAGTAAGCAGAGAGAGCGCAAAAAAGAGCGCGAGTTCGCGCCAGGGATTTATATATGGCAGCACGAATCAAACGTTATCGATATGGATACATCAATAAAATTACAAATAAAGGTGTCAATTTGTGTTTTATGCAGATAAAGATTGCATAAAACGAGTAAAAAGATGTGGCTTTTATTGAGTAATAAATATATATCTGCGTGCAATGAGTAAACGAATTAATCAAAAAATCAACAATTTCCAAGTTTTGATCGTTAAATACAAATCTATATATATTTATGATATACTTGTTACTAATTTTAGCAATTAAATATTTTTTATTTAATTATTTATTTATAAAAAAATTATATATATAAATATTTATATATATATATTTACGTATGTGTGAACAACCTCTGCTAAATTGACATGATCAATTGCCTGCAGTTAAATTGATTCAAACGTGCCGTCCGTAAGATTCGTGTTCCATATGCTGTGAGAACTGCAAACCTAAGTGGAATCTTCTGATACTACAGAGGCTTGCATGTAGACATATATATATATAAATTTTATACATAATAGCCATTGTGGGTCAACAATAATAATACTTTTGCTATTATTATTATAATACTTTCCTTTGTGTGTGCACCCGCCTGTAGTAAATTGTATGAATAATCTAATCGTGCATTCAAATCCATAAAAGCCAATCGAATGCAATTTCACAAAGACCTTATATATCTTGTAGACCAAATTATATTCATATTTGCTTTCTTATCTCGTTAATTCAATTAACGTCTTCCACATTAATGCGTTGCAGCCGTCACTTGTTTCGTATCTTGAGCTATTTAAAGATAAACATATATTGATATGCACGAAAATAATGAAATTCTGAATGAGCACAACTAACCAAAACACACTTTTTTATCTATCAATTCCTTTTTTTCTGTTTTAATGATTTGTGATATTCTGGTATATGAGTATGTATGTGCATATTTAGACATTATCGCTTATTTTCTATACTTCATATAGATTTAAAATCCAGAGTGACCATACCTATTCAACTTATTCCTTTAGCGAAGTCTCAAACCAACTTATGTTTTTAACAAAGCAGTGCAATTGCAAGTTTCGCCAACTTGGAACTGCATGATCAACAAAAAGCTTTAGTAGCTTTTGTGTGAATTAATTTTTTATGACTGTTGAAATATAAATTTAATTATCTTCATTTATGTATATAAGTACGTCGATTATATTTAAATATTATTATATTTGGTTTTCAAAATGTGAGTCACAATATTATTGAACAGATTTTTGTTGTTACACTTTTTTCTTAAAAATATTATTTGCATTGATCATTTTATCAAAGGTAGCTGACCGATTACATGCCTGAGTATGCAATTAATTCAGAAAACATACCGGCCGGCCTCAAAGTTCAGCGACAAACCGACAACACGACAGAAAAAAAGAGCATGAAATACAGATAGCGCAATAAAGAGCGCACTGCTTGAAATCTCAGCACAGCTGAGTGAGCGAGCTTCAAGTTCATTGCGCGTACGCTTGATGGAGCGGAAAGAGTAAACTGTTGTTGATGTTTCTTTCAGCGGAAGATAAATGTTAGAATGAGTTTGGCGCTCGGAGTGTGCACAACGTCCGTTTGGTGAACGCGAGCTGCGGACAAAAATCTAATACTGCGGCAAACTTTCGTTAAGTAATACAAGCCAACGCAAAAATAAAAACTCATTATCAATATAAATACTCGCGCATGTACACAATAGTGATGAAATTATGTTATCGAGCTAGTGATAATGTGAAGGCTCGCATACCAGACATATACATAGTGCAACACAATTAAGTTTTTATAATATCGAGTATCTCATATCCAAAACCAAAAAAGAAAAAACTTAAACAAGCCATCAACATGTGCTCTGGAACGTTTTCGTAAGACCCTTTCGAAAGTTCAAATATGGTTCGAATGGAAAATTTTGATTAGCTATGCTTCTATATATCACAAAAGATATTCAGAAAATAAATAAAATAATAATAAATTATACTAACGACAAGCGCGTGTCCGCTATGACTGCTGTTGGGTGCTAATCAAGTCCACAAAAAAAAAGTCGCCAAATCCGGAAAAAATATTTAAATATTATAATTATAGCTATATAAAACAATAAAAATATATGAAAAAAGTAGCTTTACAGCAATTCAATTAAAACGCAAGAGAGAGCAAAATGCAATCATTAAAAGCCGATGAGCTGGAGGAGAATCCCGTCGAGCGTGCCAATTGCTTGTCGGAGCTGATGTTCTGGTAAGTCAGAGTCAAATCAGCGTTTCGAGCTGATAGTGACAACTGTCTCGAGTTTGTTATTATTGTATTCAATGGATCGTTTAATTTACATAGTTAGCGCGTCCGAGCTCAGCCCCGCTTATTGAGGGAGCGGTAATAAAAATATATATGGAACGATATATGTATAGCTATAGCTACATGTACATTCTTCAAGCCCATTGATATTTGCATGAGTTATTTCAAGTTATTCAATTGGCTGTCACTTAAGGCAACTTTAATATTGACCGTCAGCTAAACGTAGGCATAAGCTAATAAAACCCGATCGGGTTTGGTCAACATGCCATACATATGTATATACAGCCCTACATATGTAATCAGATTTGTCGTCATTGACATTATGTCTAATGGACTGCTGAAAGCATAGAGATATGAATTCTATAAAAATAATTGTTATCTTTCGAGGTGCTAATAGATCCCTATGTTAGTGCCCCACAACAAATAATACGGGTGATTTGCGAAAAATGTCATGATTGCTTAATTTATCTACAAAATATGATGGTAAATTAATAAATTGATAGCAAATAGCCTAAATATTTATATTTAAATTTTAAAGCTAAGATTTTATTGCTGGACTCTAGGATTCCAGTCAGCATATTTATATCGAAGACAGATCTTATGTCAATCTAGAGAGCATCTGGCATTTCAGTAAACTCTCCTATCTTAATTGACTTTACTTGTCATGGCTATCACTTTAAACGTCTTCATGTTATCTGTTTTATATATTTTATATCTTTGTTGTTCCATTAAGCTTTGCCATGCCGGTTCTGTTTAAAGGACGGCAAAAGACACTAGAGCAAACGGATCTCTATAGACCACTCAAGACACACAAGTCAGGTGAGTGATACATCCAAGATAACTTAGTAGAATTTTCATAACAATTGATAATGCTTTTTTAGACACGCTTGGCGACCGCCTTTGTTCCGCCTGGGATGAAGAAGTAGCGAATAGATCAGCTCTGAATCTGCCCCCACGTTTGGGGCGTGTGGTAGCCCGAGTATTTGGCTGGCATTTATTTGTGACGGGGCTTTTACTGGTTGTCCAGGAGTTTCTAACGAAGTTCGTAGCTTCTTGAATTATTGCCCCCATCATCCGTGTCTGATCATAATCATTTTAGGGTAACTCAGCCCATTTGCTTGTTTGGCATGATGTCCTACTTCGCGACCAAAGATGGCGATCTAATGAAGGCTGAGCTGTATGCAGCTGGTCTAATGGCAGGCTCTGTGTTCACTGTCTTCTGTGCCCATCCGTATATGCTTGGTGTTCTCCATCTGGGCATGAAAATGCGCATTGCCCTCTGTAGCTTGGTCTATCGCAAGGCCCTACGGCTAAGCCGTACCGCATTGGGTGATACTACCATCGGTCAGGTTGTGAATCTGCTGTCCAATGATGTGGGGCGCTTTGATACTGTACTGATCAACGTTCATTATCTATGGTTGGCACCTCTAGAGCTCATTGTGGTCACTTATTTAATGTTCGAACAGGTGAGTGTGTACCTTTACGGAAGATAAGCCTATTTGTGATTACTTCTATAATGGTAATTTAATTTTCAGATAGGAATATCAGCGTTCTTTGGCGTTGCGGTTATGTTACTTATTCTTCCCTTGCAAGCATTTCTAGGCAAGAAGACATCGGTGCTTCGTTTGCGAACGGCTCTGCGTACTGATGAACGTGTACGAATGATGAATGAGATCATTTCCGGCATTCAGGTGATTAAGATGTACGCCTGGGAGAAACCATTTGGAAAACTCATTGAACTAACACGACGCAAGGAAATGATCTGCATCAAGCAAGTGAACTACATACGTGGCATACTCATATCCTTTGCCATGTTTCTCTCCCGTGTATTCGTCTTTGCCAGTCTGGTGGGCTATGTGCTGCAGGGATACGTGCTAAATGCTGAAAAAGCCTTTTATATCACCGCATACTACAACATTCTTCGGCGCACGGTCACCATGTTCTTTCCACAGGGTATCGGTCAGTATGCAGAACTGATGGTATCCATCAAGCGTCTGCAGACCTTTATGCATCGGGAGGAGACACAAGTTCAAGACAAATCAATTGATGCTCCGCCCTCTTCAGCTACTAATGATAAACACAATGGATCTCTAATAAAGAACGGCAGTGGCGATGTACCTAAGCTCAATGGCAATCCGGAATCGCTTGTTGAATTTTCCCAATTCTATGCCAAGTGGAATAGCAAATCAACAGAGAACACATTGGATAATATTAATCTAAAATTGGATCGCCGACAGCTGGTAGCTGTGATTGGTCCCGTGGGCGGTGGCAAATCCAGTCTTATACAATCCATTCTTGGTGAACTGCCCGCTGACAAAGGAAGCCTTAAAGTCAATGGCAGATTCTCCTATGCCGCTCAGGAGCCTTGGCTCTTTACTGGCACTGTCCGTGAAAACATTTTATTCGGATTAACCTTGGACAAGCACCGTTATCGAACTGTGGTCAAGAAGTGTGCCCTAGAGCGGGATTTCGAACTACTTCCTCAGGGAGATAAGACGATAGTTGGCGAGCGGGGAGCTTCGCTCTCGGGTGGACAGAAGGCACGCATCAGTCTGGCCAGGGCTGTGTATCGTAGGGCGGATATCTACCTGCTAGACGATCCACTCAGTGCAGTGGACACACATGTGGGCCGTCACCTGTTTGACCAGTGCATGAGAGGGTACCTGAGAAGCGAGTTGGTTATATTGGTCACACATCAGCTGCAGTTTCTGGAACAAGCAGATCTCATTGTTATCATGGATAAAGGCAAGATCAGTGCGATGGGAACATATGCGACGATGCAGCGCAGTGGCCTGGATTTTGCACAACTCTTGACCGATCCAAACAAGACAAAAGATGGAGAGAATGATATGGATAGCGAGCCTGGTGATATTTGGGATCGTCTCAGCTTAGCTTCAAGAAGCAGGCGTGGCAGTAAATCGGACCTGTCGAAGCAGCCTTCGCGCAATGTTAGTTTTACTTCCTTGAGCTCTTTTTCCGAGTCTATTGCGCAGGACTCAGCCATGGCACCACAAGAGACACGAGTCCAGGGCAAAATCAGTCTAGGTCTATATAAGGAATACTTTACGGCAGGAAGTGGATACCTAATGATATGTTTTATGGTGTTCCTCTGCTTGGGTACACAAATTGTGGGATCCTCAGCAGATGTTTTTCTTGCTTATTGGTAATATATATGTAATAAGTTTTCTATCATAAGTTTTCTATAGTTAGTTTTCTATTTCTAGGGTTGACAAGAACCAAGATGCTGCAGAGAAAGACTCAGATCCCATAGATATATACTACTTTACTGCTCTTAATATAGCTGTGATTGTATTCACTCTGGTGCGAACCATGCTTTTCTATAAGCTAGCCATGCGCAGCTCCACAAAGCTCCATAATGCAATGTTCCGTGGCATTACCAGGGCTGCCATGTACTTCTTCAATACGAATCCTTCGGGTCGAATATTGAATCGGTTTTCAAAGGACCTAGGACAGATAGACGAGCTGCTGCCTACAATAATGTTGGACGTAGTGCAGATCTTTCTAACTCTGATTGGCATTATTGTTGTCATATGTATAACTAATCCGTATTATCTCATTCTTACTTTTGGTCTGGCCATAATCTTCTACTATATTCGAGAGTTCTACTTGAAAACATCCAGAGATGTCAAACGATTAGAGGCAGTGGCCAGATCTCCTATCTATTCTCACATTAGTTCGTCACTCAATGGACTCCCCACGATCAGAGCCATGGGAGCGCAGAAAGCCCTTATTGCGGAGTTCGACAATCTTCAGGATCTCCACAGCTCTGGCTACTACACTTTCCTGTCCACGAATCGAGCCTTTGGCTACTACCTGGACTGCTTCTGCACCTTGTACATAGTAATAATTATACTAAACTACTTCATAAATCCACCTAAAAGCTCCGGAGAAGTCGGATTAGCCATAACTCAAGCTATGGGTATGGCTGGCATGGTGCAGTGGGGCATGCGTCAATCGGCTGAGCTGGAGAACACCATGACGTCTGTGGAACGTGTCGTGGAATATGATGAGATAGAACCAGAGGGCGATTATGAATCCCAACCAAGCAAAAAACCCCCACCGACATGGCCAGAGCAGGGTAAAATCGTAGCTGACGATCTGAGTCTTCGTTACTTCCCCGATCCTCAATCCAAGTATGTACTTAAGTCTCTCAACTTCGAGATCAAACCCACGGAAAAGGTGGGAATTGTGGGCCGCACAGGTGCAGGCAAGTCCTCACTTATCAACGCCCTCTTTCGTCTGTCTTATAACGATGGCTCCATCATCATCGATGGTCGCAACACCAACGAGCTGGGACTTCACGATCTGCGTAGCAAAATTAGCATTATACCTCAGGAACCAGTGCTCTTCTCGGGCAGCATGCGTTACAATTTGGATCCATTTGAAGAGTACAGCGACGCCAAATTATGGGAAGCATTGGAGGAAGTCAAGTTAAAACCTGTCATTAGCGAGCTACCAAGTGGTCTTCAGAGCAAAATATCAGAAGGTGGCACCAACTTTAGTGTGGGTCAAAGGCAATTAGTGTGCCTTGCTCGTGCTATTCTTCGCGAGAATCGCATTTTAGTCATGGATGAGGCCACAGCCAACGTGGATCCGCAGACAGATGCTCTCATCCAGACGACAATTAGAAACAAGTTTAAGGAGTGCACAGTGCTGACGATAGCCCATAGGCTGAACACAATTATGGACTCTGACAAGGTGATAGTCATGGATGCAGGTCAGATGGTTGAGTTTGGTTCGCCCTATGAACTCTTGACGGAATGTGAGACGAAGATCTTCCATAATATGGCTATGGAGACCGGACAGAGCAACTTTGAAAGGCTACTGAAAGTTGCAGAAAAAGTAAGTACTCACTTCTGTAACACTGAAAGCTCGTTATAACCAATTTTATAAAATTACAGGCCCATTTGGAATCACAAAAGCAGAAAACTGCCTAGAACCAATGAATATTCACTTAAATATTCTCAATGACTAAATTTAAGAAAATTCCTCATAGAAAGTATACCACTTATAATTGTGTAATTATGTATATGTTACTTAAAGTATTATTTCTACGATCTTTAATAATGATATATTAAAACAAATTTGAATAAAATGTGGACTCTTTGTGTTTAAATACAAAATTATTAATACAGCTGTTTTCATTGAAATGGTAACAAAGCAGTGCTGGTGAAATCTAAAGAACATTACTGGTTCTTTCCAGACTAATAAATATTTACTACTTTGTTCCTGACCACTGACACTTCGTTTATCTTATCCGCCAGTGTTAAACGTTAATGACTGTCAAAAACGTTGTACACGATAAGACCAAAATCGATAAGATGTGAAAGCAGTATTTTTCTTTTAGAGAAAGCTTTCGGAGAGCGAGAGAGTTTTATATAAAACCACCTACATCGGTCAGCTTTTCAGTTTGAGATCGCATTCTGTGGCCGTCGCACAGAGTTGGCTGATCAAAATAACTGACATCCTAAGAACAATTTAGAGGTATGGTGAAATTGAAAAAAAACACTATATTAATGGCTTTTATAATTCAATGAAAAAAATAAAATAATAGATAATGAAAAAATGAATTTTATAAAAAATCTTTTTATTATGCATATATGTATGTATATTTTATAGTTTTTTTTGTAAGCTTTCAAATCCACAAAATAAAAGAAGATGATCTGCCGGAGAGCATACGTGAGCGGAACCATCCACTGTTGGAGCTCATGTTCTGGTGAGTCTTAATTGGTTTATCAATGAGTCAATTTGGACAACGTTAATTCTTTATCAATACAGAAATGTGTAAATAAAAACAAACAAAAAATTGTGAGTCAAGGTCGATGTAGGTTCCACTCCATTATGCACAGTTATTGATAGTCAAAAAATATACAAAAGTTTCAGCTTTATGATAACTTATCAGCCGGCTATATTCTATCTACAACACTTGACGACTCGTAATTTGACACTTTAGAAGCACAGTTTTTCTCACGAGATAAAGTTTATTGTGCCATTCTAATGTAATATAATGAAATAATATTATTCAGTACTATATCAGTTCAATGGCCATAAATTGACATGAATTATGCAAAAAAAAAAAAAAAAAAAAAAAAAAAAGTTTTATCAATTCATGTTATATATGATGTAGAATGTATATTATAATTTCTAATTTCTTATTAAAAGCCTGTTTGGAATCACAGAAACTTAAATACTTGGATAAGCTTTAAAAAAGCTTTTTTTAATTTAACAGCATGCCTAAAAAATCAATAAATACATAAACCCATCAATTTAAATTTAATTTATTTATACTACACTTATCTTTGAAAACGCCCGCCGTTGGCTACAATAAATCCAAAAGCTCATAATAAAACAGAGTGCCCAGACTGAGCATTAATTGGCAACTGTTAAAGGTCTAAGTCAATCGTCATAGTTGGCTCTGCTAAATCATTAACAATAGAACACTATGGTTAGTGGCTGCCTTGGCAGTGTGACGTCATATTTCGTAAATTATTGAATTATAATTGGACTCGAGTTCCTGTCAGAGTTATATAATTCTGTTGTGTTCCCGCCTAACTTCAAATCGGATAACAGCACTAGCCGAAAATGTGACGTCACAACAGAGCTGTTAGCTAACATTAAATGTAATGACCTGCTAACGTATCTTTTAACAGTGAATGTCCACGGAGTTTCTTAGCAGTGAATCTTCTCCTATAAATGGCGACATGTGGGCCAGCTGTTGCTTAGAACGTGCTCGGCGGTTGGAGTGAACAGTTAGTTATCTTATTATTGTGGTCTGGTGAAAATTAATAAACTGTGAAATGAAGTGTTTGACGCAATGAAATATATTGATATTCTTATACCAATGTTGCGTTATAAAATAAATTAATTACATATATGTATACTGTTAGAATGTGTTTATTCTGTTGATTTATGTTATTCATGTTTTCTAACATACGGTCTACGTAGCAGCATCACTGACACAATCGTTAATCGCATTGCACAGTGGAAAATATTCGTAGATGTAAAGTGAAATATTGTAAGAACCATTTTGGTAATTGTATATAGTCTGTATATTTAATTGAGTCAAAAAACAAGAAGAAAGTTAAAATGCAATCAATGAAAGCAGATGAACTGCCTGTAAATCCACGCGAACGGAGCAATCCATTTTCGGAACTATTTTTTTGGTGAGTCGAAATATCATCAATTTAATTTAAACAAAAAAAACAAGCTGTTACATTATAAAACACAATTGAATATATGTAATTTAATAAGTAACAAACCTAACAAATTGAGCTTGGGTTTCATGTTATTCCATTATCTTATCTTTCGAAGTATTAAAATATATAGAAGGTCTTAGAAAATGTTGAATTGAACGCTTAATGAAAACAATTACATTGTAAATTTCTAACTGTTGCTCACACTCAGCTATGGCTAATATACAGATATAACACATTTGATTCTCCGTGCAGTATTTTAATATTATATAAATTGTTGTAAATCATATAATATATTAGAGTTATCTTTTTATTATAAAAGTTTTTATTTGAATGACCTTAAAAGAATTCATTCTTATCTTCATGTATATCTTAAAGCTTTGTGTTTCCCGTAATGTTGAAGGGCCGGAAGAAAACTTTGGAGCAGCCAGATCTGTACCAGCCACTAAAGGAGCACAAATCTGGTGAGTGCGTTTAAAAAAAATATTTCTTGAAAAGATAATAATTATAATATATAATATAAGCACATTGACTTGCATTTTTCAATGTAAGTTTCTTTAAATAAGTCGTTGGGAGTGTAATGTGTATTGAATAATTCGAATATTTTAAACTCTTGTTAGATAATTCTTATACTATCGATAGCTGCAATACAATCGATTCGTTGAAAAAAATAACAGCTATTTAAAGCATTGCTCTCCTGCCCTCTCTGTAGACACACTCGGCGATCGCTTAAGCGCTGCTTGGGATAAGGAAGTAAGTCAGAGAACCGCTCAGAATAAGCAACCACGCTTGGGCCGCGTTATGATCCGAGTGTTTGGTTGGCATGTGTTTATAACTGGACTACTGCTGGGACTGAGAGACTTCGCAACGAAGTAAGTTCATCTCAAGACACTATGTGACATTTATTTATGTGAAGCTCTTTATAGAATGACGCAGCCAATGTGCCTATATGGTATTATGCAATACTTTTCTGGCCAGGATACAGATCCCGTAAAAGCACAGCTATATGCAGCAGGCCTCATATGTGCCTCAGTGCTATCCGTTGTTAGTGGACATCCATATTTATTAGGTGTTCTTCATCTAAGCATGAAAATGCGTGTGGCGCTATGTAGTCTGATGTACAGAAAAGCATTGCGCCTGAGCCATACAGCACTGGGGGATACATCGATAGGTCAGGTGGTTAACCTATTGTCAAACGATGTCGGTCGCTTTGATTTATTTCTCTTTACCGGACACTTTATATGGCTAGCTCCAATCGAACTCTTTGCAGTTACATGTTTGATGTATCAAAAGGTAAATCGATAAATAAGAGTTAAGACGTATTGACTTATTGTTAAAATAATTACAGATCGGCGTCGCGTCCTTCTTTGGTGTTGCCATTATGTTACTTTTCCTACCCTTTCAAGCCTATTTGGCAAAAAAAACATCAGTGCTGCGTCTGATGACAGCATTGCGTACAGACGAACGCGTACGAATGATGAACGAATTTATCTCCGGCATTCAAGTAATCAAGATGTACGCCTGGGAGAAGCCACTGGGCAAACTAGTCGAACTAATGCGTGGCAAGGAGATGAACTGCATCAAGAAAGTCAATTATATTAGAGGAGTCCTTATTGCCTTTGGCATGTGCCTATCCCGCACCCTTACTTTTGTCAGCCTAGTGGGCTTCGTGCTGCTAGAAAGTGTGTTGAATGCTAGCGACGCATTCTTTATCACAGCTTACTACAACTTTTTGCAACGAGCAGTAACTAATTTTTTTCCACTAAGCATCACACAACTAGCGGAAGCCAAGGTATCCCTTAAACGCCTGGAGACGTTTATGAATAGAATGGAGACTCAAGTTCAAGACAAATCGAATTCACTAACAGAATATAATTTTGCTAAAGAAGAATCCGATAAGGAAAATGGTGCAATGATAAACAATGACAATGAAAATACAGGAACAAAAGATATCGATGATGAGACGCTTGTTGAGTTCAACCAATTCTATGCCAAGTGGGATACCAAAGCAACAGAAAATACTTTGACCAATATCAATCTAAAATTGGGTCGCCGGCAACTAGTTGCAGTTATTGGACCCGTTGGCGCAAGCAAGTCGAGTCTGATCCAATCGATTCTAGGCGAGCTTCCTGCGGAAAAAGGCAGTGTTAAAATTAATGGCAGATTCTCCTATGCCGCGCAGGAACCCTGGCTCTTCACTGGCACTGTACGTGAAAACATTCTCTTCGGATTAGCCCTGGACAAGCATCGTTATCGGACTGTGGTCAAGAAGTGCGCCCTAGAGCGAGATTTTGAACTACTTCCTCAAGGCGATAAGACGATCGTTGGCGAGCGGGGAGCTTCGCTCTCGGGTGGACAAAAAGCACGCATCAGTCTGGCCAGGGCTGTGTATCGTAGGGCGGACATTTACCTCCTTGATGATCCACTCAGTGCTGTGGATACACATGTGGGCCGTCACCTGTTTGACCAGTGCATGAGAGGGTACCTGAGAAGCGAGTTGGTTATATTGGTCACACATCAGCTGCAGTTTCTGGAACAAGCAGATCTCATTGTTATCATGGATAAAGGCAAGATCAGTGCAATGGGTACATATGCGACGATGCAACATAGTGGCCTGGACTTTGCCCAACTGTTAACCGATACAAATAAGGCCGATGAACAGGCGGTGGATGAACAGAGGGGCGATGCTGGAGATCACGTTAGCTTACAGTCAAAAACCAGCCGCCAAGCCTCGCGCACTGACAGTTTCGCATCTTTGAGTTCTCTGGCAGACTCCGTTATACAGGACACAGCCCTGGTTCCGCAAGAGACTCGCGTTGAAGGCAAAGTCAGTTTAGGTCTCTATAAGGAATATTTTTCATCAGGAAGCGGTTGGTTCTTGATATTATTTATGATTCTTCTATGTATTGGCACACAAGTTGT
>NW_022046007.1:0-19581 GCF_001654015.2 Drosophila navojoa
AAAACATTATACCCTGATTTCCCATTTTCAATGGGTTCAGGGTATAAAAAGCGAAAAGCGAAAACTGAAAACTGAAACAGAAACAGATTCAAATCAAGCGCGCCGTGTGCCACACTTTTCGGCCAAAAAAAAAAAAAAAGTAAATAAAAACTGAAAAAAACACACACATCGGCCCCCAAAAAGCATTTTTCAGTTTATTTTCAAATTCAATTTCAATAATTTTTAATGGGCAACGCACGCACGTCTAGTCTGGCGTTTCCTCCACATAAAGCCCACTCGACGTGGATCTGCCTCAACAAGTCGGCGATCGTTTGGCTAATTAGATGAAACTGTTTTCCTTTTCCATTCGCTGCTCTTCATCCTTTTTGCACAAACAGCATATAAAATTTCAAGCTCAATGCGAATGATGTGCGCCATTCCGCTGAGCAGGCACAATGAGTGCCATACACATACATATATCTACATAACTGAACGATCTGACCGTGCTTGCCTTGGGCGTGTTTGTTTACAGTTGCTGCTGCTTCATCAAAGAGGCAACAGCACGATTTATATTGGCATTTGCCTCGCTTTGACAATAATTTTTTTTTTTTAGTGAAAAGCCATATAAACTAGCAAAGGAAAACACCTTTGTGCTCGGCCACTGTTTCCACCTATAAAACGTCCAGTGCTTGGCGAACTTTACGAGCTGCCCCACAGTGAGCGGCCGCCCGCCCACGTGCCCCTTCCGCCCCTCCCGACCAACCCCTTCACGTATAGATGTGAGCGCAATTTTTACGCATCGGCAACTTCCACGAATTCCACGCCGGAAATTATGACCGCCGTCGACCTCCACAGCGTCTCGGGATTGTGCGACAACAATGTTGCCAAAACATTAAAATATGGAAAATTCACTTAAAAACGTAAACAAGCTGTTGTTGCTGCTGCTGTTGCTGCTGCTTCTGCTGTTCCCACTGCTCTCATTCAATGCATATTTCGAAACAGAAACAGAGGCAAAAAGATCAGAAAGCAAATAAAACAAAATTTTAGAGGCGGCCGCTGAGGTGCTGCCGGCTATGGAGGCGGCCAGCAACACTTTACGATCGATCGTTAAATGAATTGGCAAATGAATCTAAATGAGGCATGGTCAAAACAAAAAAAAAAAAAACATGTCCGCACTTATGCGGCTAACTATGCACTTATGTACAGCTAGCTTTGCAGCTACGATATTATTTATGCGTACTGCCCACAACATGATCTACTTGGTCCATGAATGAGCGAGATATGCCTGGAGTTAAGTGGGCGGGCATAAGTTGGACTGATACACATGTACATATGTATATGCTGAGATAAGTCGAAAAGACTGCCTGATTCCTGATCATATTTGTGGCTGAACTCTTGTCAGCAGATAGAAATTAACATACGTACCTTCTGCTATGCGAAATTCGTTTCTAATTAGTATTTCTATCAAATAATAATTATGACATTCTAATGTGTATATAAATACTATATGGTATAATTTCAGATTGAAATTGAGAATTGAAAAAAAAATGAACGATTGAAATATTTAAATTGAGAAATATTTAAAATGTGTATATTAATTGAAAGATAATAGCTTATATAATAACTACAGGGCTGTCCATATTTGACGGAACCCGGAAAACTCTCCTATTCTTACAGCTTGCGAAATGAACGAGATGAGCGAGGCCAGCTGACGCGTATCTTGGATCTTAGTTATATTCAAGTATATATACATATAAAATATAATTTTCTTAGATCTACCATGACTCATTTTTGTTAGTGTTTCACATACTTATTGCAAAGAATTTCATTCTATCCACTATGCCATGTTCTATTCTATGTTACCCACATCTCCTTTTGTCTTATAATTCTGTATGTCATAACGATCGTCATGTAATCTAGTAGATTACCTCAGTCACATATATACTGTATAAGATCTTCTACGCCCATTTCTGCCTGTGACATGCGCCTCTACCAAATCAATTCATTTCGAGTAGATACATAAATTATATAAATAATATAAAAAATATGAGTAGGTCACTTTGACACAACTCGTTTATGGCTTACTAAAAAGAATAAACCCGGAGCATGTCAGAGATTCGACCCTAAGTGGCATGTGGTGTGGTGGCCTAATCAAATTGCCAGCTGGCTTGCAAAACGCTTAAGGAACTTAATCTGTGCCACTAAATAGTTGAATATTAATGAGCAACATTTTTAACGGGCACTTTCAATGCTTTTATCGCTGAGAGAGAGCGAGAGAGAGAGAGAGAGAGCAGAACACGGCCAAGTCCGGATCGGGATGTGGGTTTCAATCGGGCACTAAAAGCGTAGAAATCACTGCAGCAATTAAAGTGAATTTATGAATCTCAGACTGATGGATGCAGAGAGAGAGAGAGAGAGAGAGAGGGAGAGCGATTCACAGAGAGATAGAGACGCAGTGATGCGCCATAAGGGCAGAACGTGGGCCGCCAATATTGTATTAAAATTTTGCCATCATAAAGATTATTATTTTATGAGAATATCCACGAATGGGTCGCAGTCATCTATGGCCATGGACACGCGTCACAGGCAAATTCTAATAAATTTTTAATGCACTCGTTTGCCCCAGCCCCCCTTCCCCTCACCCCTTACTCCCATCCGTATGTAAACTCCTTGAATACAACTTTTACAGCGCACTTTTATTATTGATATTTACAGCTCGCATATCGATGATGCATAATTCAATAGACGACGGCGTGTCACATGTGTGTGTAAGTGTGTGTGCGTGCCATGACGTCAAGGAGCAAACAGGCAACGCAGCTCCGTAATTAATGAAGCCATAAAAACTACAGTCAATTAATTAAAAATTCAACTGAACTGCGAACGGAGATCCAATGGAAATCTCGTGTCCGAACCTATGGCCAAAGTTGAATGTGCCAAACTGTAAAATGTGTTTTACGAGCGATCTGCACTTGGATGGCCATTACCCATTACCCATTGCCCATTATCCATTACCCCCTCTAGTCTATCTCCAGTTTCTATTGCCTCTCAATTGCTGTTGTTGTTGCTGTTGTTCTCGTTGAGTATTTGTCAAGCAAAATGGCGTCGGTCATTGTAAAAATTTTTATTATGCACTCGTAAATGTCAGATGTAATTTAAGCGCCACACACATATGACAACTGTACAGCTGTCTGTATGTGTGTGTGTGGGTGAGTGTGTGTGTTGACTAGACTAGCTTTAGTTAACAGTTAGCTAAGCGCTTGATGGAGCTGTAAGCCAACAACTTTCAGCCACATTGCCACAACTATATCTGCGTGTGTGTGTGTGTGTGTGTATCCAGAGTTTGTCACCAAAAGCAACATGTACCAAATGCTGCCATAGACAGACCATAGAAATTACAAATTAAGTGAGACTAAGCAAACAGACACGCGCACAGCGAACTGCATGCAGGAGGCCCAGTCACAGTCCCACTCCCGCCCAGTCCCAGGCTGCCGCCAGAGCAATGCAAACAACATTTTTACAAGAACTAATCAAAATATTTAGAAATGAAGACGGGCTGCGTAGACGCACCCACTGAAAGGTGCCAGCAAGACGAAGAGTTTTCCGCTTCCATTTCATTTGCACATGAAACTTGGCAGCTGTCCGCCGGAGCGCAGCCAGGCAAGCTGCGGAAAAAACTCTAAAGACTTTTCCGAAACATATGGTTACAGGTTAGACCAATAAGGAAAAGACGCGTCGAGTCACTTGCGGCCCGTCTCAGTGACACGTCCAGGCACGACAGATTCCTGCTCAACTGCTCTGAAAACATTACACCAGAGCAACAATTGCATAACATCATATAAATATAGGCGAGAAGATCTCGGCATGTCGTTTTGCTGAGTAGTTCTTTTCCTTAGGTAGTTGAAGCACGCGCATTCAGATTCCAAGTCCAGGTAAATGATAGTATAGTTTTTTTTTTGTATGATCTAAGCTAAATACTTTTTAGTATAGTATATATATTTATAAATCGATCTATAAATATTCAAGTACTTATACATTATATATGTACATACCCATTTAGCAGTCCCTCTATATGCAGAGCTAAAGGCAAAACAGATTAATTAATTTGTATAAACATAAGAAACCAATTTAATTAGAATTTCTCTCAGAAGTACAGGGATCTTGTAGTCCTACAAGGTTGCTTATATTCGACGGAGCAATGGACTTATTTTTTCTTTTTAATCAAAGAAAAACACAATATATTACAGAAATGTTTACTCAAACTTGCTTCCAAATTGAAAGACAAAGAGTATCCATGCAATTCGAACATCTAACTATTATACTAGTTGGTTAAGGATATTATACCGCCAGGTATAAGGCATATTTGGAAGGTATCCACATTAACTCTTATGCTATATTAAATAAAGATTAAGATTCTTCTTCGACGAATTTATACCATGAGTATATTTGCTCGTATGCCCTCAAACTCAGTAAAATTCAATAACACTCGAAAAATATTTATAGTTGAGTTGAACTGTTCGCACAGAAGCCTCGCAATATAATACTCCTTCGGTGAGTTCTCACGCTCTCGCGTGTTTGAGTATTAATTAAATTAAACAACTAACAACAAATGCATGTAAACAGAGTGCTGTATGCTGTGTGGTGGGAGGAGACAGGCGGGGGGAAGGTTTAGGGACATTATGACAAACACCTTCCACACTCTGCGGCACGTGTCGCCCACTGAGCTGGCCAAATTAAGCAGCTCTCGCTGACGCTGGCCGCGTGCTGATGAGCAAAGCAAACCGTAAATTGTCACATTACCAACCCACTAGCCCCACCTCGCACCACCCCTCGATCACCTTCGAGGCGAGTCGGGAAATTGGAAAAACAGCGCATTGATTTCAACGCAGCGTGTGTCGAGCGTGTGTCCTGGGACAGACGGAGGCCGGGTAGTGCTCACTGACACCCTGTAATCTGTACTCTGGAGAGCATTTGCGCGTCGCCCGTTGACAACTGCGCAGCAAGCGCAACACCTGCCACGCCCAATGCCACAAAGTTGCCACGCCAAAAGCCAAAACCCCCAAATATCAAAGATATGAGAAATTTGGAATATTTCAGCCAAAAATAACAAACAAGATTTTTACCCTTTTCGACGTTGACAATTCGAGAAACCTTTGCAATGGGATGATAATGAGACTCCTGAAAAATAACCACTGTTTGGCATAGGCATATCTCTCTCCCTCTATATCTCCCTCTGCCTCTCTCTCTCACAATCTCTTGGCATGACGGATGCATTGACACAGCAAATTAATATTAATTTTTGTCACACGCGCCTGGGACACTTTCTACGCAGCGAGTCCTTGAGGCAAAAAATAACACGAAATTATTTTCAAAACATTTATTTTTGTCTGCTGAAGTAGCACTCGTTGGCAATGATAATGAGGCTGGCGATGATGATGAGGATGCTGATGAGGATGTCTGTCGGCTGGGCTACTGGGCCTAACGCATCCTGCGACAGGATATCAAGTGAAATGATGCGCGCGTCCGACCAACGGCGAGAGACTTGAGTAATTAGTTTGGATCTTGTGGCATTATAAAAATCTCCGACTGCCGCACAAATATTTATTCAAGTGTTAAAGTGTCTGCAGCAATTTTTTTTCTCTTTTCTATTTTTTGCTCCCTTTTTTGTATGTGTATCTTGAAAATTTTTGATTGCGCTCGACAACGGGCCGTCAATCTATGTCGGCCATGAAAAATTGGACACCTTATGCATTGAGCAAATACAAAAAATGAGCTTCAGAACTTTTGCAGTGCGCTGGGGCAAAGTTTTTCCAAAAACATTTTCATACACAATCAATCCTTGTAATTGGCCGTTACGCGTTTTCCAGCTAGCATTTTTTCTAGTTTTTCCCATGAAAAACGTAGCGCTAAATGAAACTGGGAAACGCAAACACCAGGGCAAGAGCAAGAAAATGAAAGAAATGCCGCCATTTTTTGCAGCAGCAGCAGCGAAGAAATCAAAAGGCAAAAGCAAAACTCACGCGCAGCCAAAGGGAAATGCTAAAGAAAAGTTTAATTTTACTAATCACAGCAGAGTAATTACGTGGAAAATGAATTCTTTTTTCCGTTTTTCGTTTCTTCTTCTTCCGCCTTGCGCCTTGCGCCACCCCAAAACCGGGCAGACGACGCTCGCGCTGAAAGGTGCCGCCCCAGTCAGCCCGAGGAGCCCCTCCCCTCCGTGGCTGGCCCCCTCCCACTTGGCAAACAAATAACTCGCAATTTGTACGTTTTAATTTTGGTGTGTGTTTTGTAAAATTTTTCAATTTTACTTTCGTTATTAATCAAACGCGTGCTCCAAACTGGCTAAGAGTCAATGACCAGCCGGGCAAATTGGCTCCATTCCGCACTGTCTGAGACAGTTTAAACTTGAGACAGACACTTGTTATGCTTGCTCTAGCTACGATAACTGAGAATAAACTACTGCAAATGGACCCATCTTTTCTTGAAAAAAGGGCATAAGTTTTATTACTTTCAAATGGATTCCTTTGGAATTTAATACAATGATTTCTTATATGATTATGTGGTATTTTGATAGCCGTTAAGGTATCAATCTTGGTAACTATAAGTTAAGTATACCTACAGATCGGTCAGCTCTTTCAGCTAGGCCTAAACAGACCTATCTAAGTTCATTAGATTTCTATAGAGAAGCGTGTAGATCCAAAAGGTTAACCTGATAACAGACGCCAGAGGGAGGAGACACTTGTTCTGCTCATCAGGCTGTCAGATGTATCTGTATCTCTGGCTGTATCTGTATCTAATGCAACTGGCGGCACACACATGGCCGGCCCGGCCCCATTCTCGTGGACTGCACAAGTTTCCCACATTTTCGTCACTCACGAGCGAGGAGGAGTAGGCGGGCTGACAGGCAGTTGGGCCGTCGGGCCGTCGGACGGGCACATAAATTGTTCAAAAACTAAACACGCAATTCAAGAGTCTAATAAAGTTACGCAAACAAATGATGCGGTGCCCCCAAACGGGCAAGTGGAGCAGCGCTCCACCACCAATGAGCTGCAGTGGTGCGAGTGCTGCGAGTGGGGCGGGGTGTGTCGGTGCCTAATGTGCATAGCAGATACAAATGCAGACAGTAATAGTAACAGCCACAGCTAGAGCTAGAGCTACAGATACAGATACAATGTCGCATATCCGAGAGCGTGGGGCAGCAACACTTTCCACCAATAAGTAGATTTTTTTTAATTGCAACGAGAGGCAAAGTGTTAAAGAGTTTATGTGCAACATTTACAGAAAGGGGAGCAAGCGGCACAGCCAGCACACACAAAGAGAGCTGCCCATTCATTTCCCATGCGGCACTCACACTCACACACACCCGCCCGCCCGCTATTCACACACACACTTGGAATTATAAACGCAATAAAATACTTTTCAAGCGAAACTCATAAATTTCCAAAAGCGACAAAGAAACTGACGACGCGACTTCGGCTCTGACTCTGGCGACTGTCTCCGACTCTGACTCCGACTCCGACTGCGACTGCGACTCCAATTCCGATTCCCCATTTTTGATGCACTGGCTGCCGTGTGAATGAGTTTACCCCACCCATCTGCTGGCAGAGCAGGAGGAGAGGCAGGCAGGCAGCAGCAGCTGCTCCGCCAATCGGAATGGCTGGGGCGGCCGAGCTGCTTAGGAGCCAGCGGACTTGACTCGCAGTTTTAAGAGTTAATCACACCAGATGTTAATGGTTTTTATGGTCGTGTTTACTATGCCCCTCTGCAACTGTATCTGTATCTGTGTCTGTCTATATGTATGTCTATAGCTATGTCTCAGCTGTACAAGGTGACATCATCATCATCAGCAGAAGCAGCGGCAGCAGCAGCAACGTTGAGCGACAGCCAGACCTTATTACTATATGGAAGCAGGGGGAACTGCAAGAAGAGGGAGAGCGAGGGACAGCCTACTCCTGCACCTAGCAGCTCTTAAGGGCCGCTTATTATGTTAAGTTAAATGACTTTAAATTCAGTCAGTCCGTACGTTTATTTGTTTGTTTGTTGCTGTTGAATGATTTGTGATTGTCTGGCTTCGAGTTGACGTTGCAATGTGTTTAACTACTCATCGACTTTGTGTATCTGTGTGGGATAATTAGTTAATAAATATTAGTTAAACAAACATTTTATTGAGTGTTTACCTACCGCTAAATTTACAGTAATCTAAGCAGGCAATGCAATTAAAAATTTCAAGTATCTTAGCATATTTACTCCTAATAGAAATACACTGTGTCACTAAAGTCAGTGTAGGTAGACCCTATAAATATGCAGAACTTTGTCATATGTGCGGGGGGTACATTGACTTTAGTGACTGAGTGTATATATAATATATAAATCTTGTTGAAAGGGCAATAAACAACTTATGAAATCCAAGTTAATAAAATTATAGTCATAGCAAAAATGAAACTGAAGCTAATAAATTTATTGCCATAGCATAAATCCATAATAAAATCAACATAAAGAATATTTTTTTAAGATTTCGAGACTTAGGCAGTCAATCAAATTTGTTGAACTGCATATATATGGGGTGCATATTATATAGGGTGAACAAATATTGGAACGTTCAGTAAGCGAATTCTTTAGTGAAATTTTAACACACTTTTTCTGATTATGTGAAAATATATTTTATAAAATGGTACAATCGTCCATTTTAACAACTACCTTTTATATCGACTACCATTTTGTAGCTTAGTGCGAAGTTGGTTGAGATCAACTGTTGTTATTATACAAAATTACTTAGTTAAATACCCAATATAAGTGCTGCAATTTCTAAATCTCATGCTTCATCAGCTGCTTAAGTTATCTCTCATATTAAAACTTTCAAATATATAGAAACATTTGCCATCTGATTATGAATCACATCACTCACACAGCATGCAAGACAATAATTATGTAATTTAACAGAAACTATAGCAAATAGTGATTCAGAAGTGAAGTAGAAATCGAGTGACTCAACTTATTCAGAAAGACCACGCGTCAATTGGTTATACAGATCATGAGACTTGCCAGTCCAAAATTAATTTCTCCGAAATCATATCAAGCTCTCAAATACGATTGCCAATAACTGTATAAAAAACACTTCAGAAATGTATATACATGTAACTAAATATCTCCTTTTGTTTCATTAACATTCGGGTTTCTCCTTCCCTCATTTGGTCACCCTGGACATACTTATAAATAACACATAAAATACGCATAAATATATTTCAAGTCTCTTCTGGTGTTGACAAACCAAAAAAAAAAAAAAAAAAAAAAAACATGAATCGAGAAACAGAGCAGAAACCTTGAGCATCTGTATGCCATTGGCTGGCTGTAAGTCGGATAAGTAGCCCAATCAATTACTGCCCACAATTGCATTGCGTTTGTAACTCGAATATGCGACTAACTAAAAATAAAAACTAAAACCCAAGTCAGCTGGATGAGTGAAAGAGGAAGAGGAAGAGGACCTGTATGGGATGGATTGGAATGGATGGAAACGATCTCAGAGCACATGTCGCATGTGGAAAATAAATTGCCAAACAAATATCAACATGACAAATTGATAAATTCATGTTATTATTTCACTGATGCCTGCTTAGGCATACGATTCTCACTAAGTGTGTGTGTGAGTGTGTGTGAGTGTGTGTGTGAGTGAATTTGTATTTAGTTTTGTTCGCCTTCACACATTAACCAAATGAAAATTCGGTGTTGACGCATTTGTTTTACTCATTTCTCGTCGGCTGCTGCGACAAATGAGCCACAGGCTGCGGCACAGCTGAAGCGTCTAGCCGAGGCGTCGCACTACTTGCAACACGAAGGCAATCGCCAGGGCGTTAGATGGCAACTGGGCAAATGCTAATGGAAATGGAAACATTGAGCACGTTGCGGCATTTGTCAACCACGCACACAGAGAGAGAGAGAGAGATGGGGATAGAGAGATACAGATCCATGTGTAAATAGTTCCATATGGCAGCAGTAGTAGCCCCTTCCCCCTCCCACTCTGCTCAGCTCTGCTCAGCTCTGCTCAGCCAGTCTCTGCCTCTGGCTACTGTCGGAATTTTAATGATGCGCGAAATGTTAATTTTTCATCTCGATCGCTGTGCACAGTGCGCTGTAGGCGTGGCCGGGCGACCACTTAATGAGCCAACAGCAGTGGCCGCTGGGCTGAGTCAATTTCAGTTGTGTCTTTTGTTGGCTTTTAATTAACGTTGATCACCTCAATTGAAGCACGTTGCATGTGAGTCCCGCTCTATCTCCCTCTCCCTCCCTCTCTCTCTCTCTCTGTGTGTGTGTGTGTGTGTGCCACCAATTAAGGAGCTCTGGAACTGAAAGCAATGCTACCCTGCCGCAGTTGGCATTACATGTGGGCTGCTGCTGGTGCATTATGCGACGAGTTGGCCACATCTACGCGTAATTCCCACTAATTGAGCCGAACGGGCAGGGTATCTGCGGCTCACATATTGAGTTACAGCGAGGTAAGAGTCGTTAAGAGGCGGCGGCCCCTCGCTGAGTCGCGTGTTTAATAATAATCATTTCTTCGGAATATGCTTATGAAATATGTTTAAGTCATGGTCTAATTAAAATCAATTGACTTAATTGAAAGCACAACACAAAAACTTGAGCGACTACCACATGAAGGTAGCAATTTGATCATACGCATAATTTATGACCAGCTTTAGGAGTCGGGAGAGAGCGGGGAGCCTCCTCCCCAGCATGTGGCCTACCCTTTTGGCAAAACATTCATGCGAGAGCCCATAAATCAGCATCAGCAGCTTTTCGACTACAAGTTTTGTCTCTTTAAATTGGCATAAATCTATAGTTGGAACAGAACTGTATACTACATGCATATACATGTCTATATATCTCTTGCTCTGTAGCCTCGCCGCTCGATGTCCGATGAGTATGTGGATATTCCTACGCAGCTCACATTGTTAATTTTTCAAAATTTCGCGACAGCTTTGCGCTTGGGCGGCTTTTGGCAATTGGTAATTGCCTGTTTTGGCCAGGCCCTGAAACAAGTGCCATATTTTATTGGCCTGCCACTCGAGCGCTGATATATGGCCATAGAAATGATAAATCTCAGACATAAGTTTAATTTGCCCAGCACATTTGTTTATAAGCCATGCATTCAAGCCGCGACAACAGCCAAATATTTAGTTCTTATCGCCAGCCAAGTCGCTGCAATGGCCCCAATCGCCACGATCACAAATCATCTGCGCCAACTGTTTCGAGCTGTATGCATTTCTTTCTGGCCCAAGCCAGCAGCGTGGGCTGCACCAAACTTGGCCTCATAAATTATGTAAATTGGCCAAAAATGCGACGCAATTACCAAATCTTGCCAAAATCTTGCAAAACTGAAGTTCATTTCAAAATTATGGAATTTGAGATAGAAATCAAATAAGTTTACGTATACAGTGTCTACATTTTCAGAGTGAGTTACCTTAGTCATAAACAGTGCAGAGATTGTCTAGTTAGAATCAAGAGTTTTCATAGTAAATGTGAGAAATAGATGATAAAATGTTCAAGACGTAAGTTCGTATTGGATTCCGAATCTGTTTCATTTATGAATGTATTAAAAATTATCATAAATTCATATCATAGTCTCCCTCTCTCTCACTCTCTGATTGCAAACTTCATATGCTCTCTCAATCATGAAATTCTTTATTGAGTCTAGCGATAGCTAAGGTAAGTATTTAAGTTAATTCAGAGTGCATGAAGACAAGCCTAACCATATATTATATCCAAGAATAAGCTAAATACATCCCTTACACATATTCCATTCTCTACTCAAGGCACATTGAATAAATTATAAGCAAAAAAAAAAAAACACACACACAAAAATATTTGCCATTTGGTTGGCAATTTTGGAAAGTGATAGGCATACCTCAATTTTAAAATGGTTCAACGCACTTACGGATGCCAGCTACGAAATGTGAACATAACATTAAATGGGTTCATATACAACCCGCATCATATGTGAAAAATGTACAACAACAACAGCAACAACAAACTGGAGCAGTCCAGACCAGACCAGGCCAAAGGCAAACAAAACAAATTTCAATTTAGCTTAAAGATTTTGCACATAAAATTTGTAACACTCAATTAGTTTAAACGACAACGAAAATGTTGCCAGCCAGCCAACGTACAACAGCAACAACAACAATACGCACATCACATTGCGCGTCATATGAAACGTTTTAGCAACCCTCGCTAGTGGCTCACGAGTCCCTGAGTAAATCGCATAAATGCGGCGACGTATGAATTTCATTTAATATGATTAGTGTGGGCCGCTGCTCCTGGTTTGCTGATACGATATTCCCATGCATGTGTATGAGTGTGCGTGTGCTCAGGCACAAGTGCAGTGGGCTGCGGGGCGGGGCAGGCATCATATATATATATATATATATATATATATATATATATATATATATATTGGGTCATAAAAATATTTACGCTGCATACTTGCGGGCACTGCAGCATAAATCAAGCAAACAAGAGAGCGAGAGAGGGGGATAGAGCGAACTCCAGAAAGAGAGAGAGAGAGATAGCGCAACGCTTAATAAGAGTTAAAAGGTGGTGAAATACAGCTATCAACAGCTCTTGAGCGAAACGATGCGCCAGGGTTGCAAGGGCATCGAAACGAAGAAGAATAATCGAAGCAGGCGCAACGCAAAATCAATTTAATTTCGCTAATGTAGTGTAATACTCGAGCATTTACGGTTAGTGCCCGGCTCGCAAGTGCTTCGAGTGGCAGTTGGCCTGGCGAAAACGATTAGCAACAAATGCTCTATTTGAAGCTGCTTTGGACATCCACAACAGCAACCCCAATGCCGCGCCCTCTGCCCAACCGAAAGCTTTGTCAGGGCACTAAAACAAAATCTTCATTAATTCTGATCGATGAGCATAAATCCTTTTCGGTGTTTCACTTCTTTTACTTTTGCTGTTGCATTGTTGCAACAATCAAATGATTGAACACTTACGAATGGAGCTGGCCTCCTAAGACAGGATGAACATGGCATTTGGCATTCAAGGAGCAAGCACCAAGAGGAACTAGGGGCAGCAGCAGCAGCAGCAACAGCAACAGCAGCAACAGCAGCTCATACAAATTCGACAGCTGAAAGCGTTTCCGTTTCCGTTTTCTTGTCTTTGTTTGTCTACATTTCTCGTTTCGCTACGCTCTTTACTTTTTTTCTCTCTCTCTCTATTGCCATTGCCATGGCCATGGCCATCGCCTTTGCCTTTGCCTTTGCTCGGCTTTTTGTTTTGCCGTCCATCGATGCAGCCGAGCGCGTTTATTTGTTGCTCGTAATTTATTTACTGTCCGCATCGGTTCATAGTTCGCTCGCAGTAGCTGCTCCTGCTGAGGCTGCCAAAGGAACTGGCCCGCGTGTGGCAAGTTTGGCATGCCCCCCCCACACACAGTTGCAACTTGTTAGTTAAATATTGCCAGTAGCTGGCAACTCTTCTTGCAGCTGCTTGTTGCTGTGCCAGTGAGTGATAAATTAATCGCTACATCAGTTTTTAATTCCGTGTTGCTGACGATTTATCTTTTAGCATGCGTTGGCGTGTGCCGAATCCAAACCAAACCATAAAATCTCTATGGCACACTGGCGCAAACCTTGCCCAGCAAGGTGGAAATTTCCCGAGGCCCAAATTGAATGCAATTTATCATGAATTCCATTTGAAGTGTCAGCTGTCAGATGAAAATCGGCATAGGAATAATCGTCGAACGTTGATTTCAATGTTATTTAACATCTTCAAGTAGGCTAAAGACCGGAAAGGATAATTCATCCATCCATTAATTGTAATCCATCTCAAATATTTTTCATCATATTTTAAAAATATTATATACATAAATTTTTTATAAAATGTCTTATATGAATATATTTTATAAATATATTGTAGCCATTTATCAATTTATTTCCCAATTAAATATATTGAATATTTTCTTATCAGAATTCAGCATACTCTATTTATATATATCTATGTTCCCATCAACTTAAATATTTTTTTGCATTTATACTTCATATTTTTTACAATTTAAATATATTTTCCATTTCATATAACTTTTCTGTTATACTTATATATTAATATCTATAAATATATGTAAATGTGTCAAAATTAGCATAAATAATTTACAATAATTTCGTATTCAATTTCTCTTTCTCTATAATATCCAACTGATATTTCGATTGCTAGTATTTTAATGTATTTCCCTTTTCGTACGCATCTATTAATATCTATAAATGTCTAAAAATTATGTATCTTAATTCGCTTAAATAATTTCCAATAATTTCGTCCTAAATTTTCCTTTCTATGTAATGTCCAATTGATATTTTTAATTACTTTGTCTTGCAGTATATATTAATTACATATTCAATTTATTACTCTCTGATTACGAGTCTCTGGGACCACTGTGACTCGTCTGGCAGTGCATATTATTCCAACTGGTATCCTCAGCCGCTCCGAGCCTGCCCCTTTGCCCTCCTTCGACGATGTCGCGCGCTGTTTAAAATGATGTATGGCAAAAATTTTGACAAATGTACAAAAATGAGTCATGAGTTCGTCGTGCAAACAAAACGCGGTAGTTGTTCTTCTTGCTCCCCTACCCCCCTCGCCGTCCTCTTGTTGTTGTTGTTGCCGCTGCTCACTATTTGCTGTTGACTTTTTCATGTAGTTGCCATCGTCGTCAACGTCGCAGTTGTTGTTTTTATTATCCATAACACAAACAAGCACAAATGCTGAATCTGGAGATGTAGATGGAGCCATCTACTCTGTTGCTGCTGCTGCTGCTGCTTACACATGTTTTTTGCTTGCATATCTGGCCAGTAAAGAGGAGTGGAGAGGCGAGGAGTGGCGTGGCGTGGCGTGGTGTGGAGCTGGATGGGGGCAACGTGGCCAGGCGCCAGCATTCATCATTTATGATTTACCTTGGCCTTAAAACAGTCTGCGTCGCAGGGAGCGCACAAGATTTCTCGTCAGATCGCCCCATTTAGCACGGAATTTGGATTGAAAGTACAGGTTGAGAAACTTTAATAAATACATGGCTCCAATCAGGATACTGACAAGGCGGTCGTAAGATACTTTATGAGAAATGTATCGATTTCGATGTCATGCGGCCGAAATGTATCGGATCTAGTGACTTTTGGTGGAATGTCAAATCAGATTTAATCAATTGTCTTTCATAGACAGTATCCACAGCGTCTGGGAACACGAGCTCCGGACTTCAAAAATATATTGTTTAAATACTGAAAAGCTCGTAGAATATGGCAGATCGGCCAAACCACGATAGAGGTAACAACAACAATCATGACCGTGACTATCGAGGCAACTCTCAGGAATATCGAAACTTCCACAATCGCAACCGAGACTTCCGTGAACGCAACAGGGAAGTGCCCACAGATCCACCCTACATTGCGTTTGTTGGCAACCTGCCCAAGGGCCTCGTCCAGGGGGATGTGATGAAGATTTTCGATGATTTCGAGGTGAAGAGCGTTCGCCTCATCAAGGACCGCGAGACAGACGAGTTCAAGGGCTATGGCTACGTTGAGTTCACAACACTGGATCAGCTGAAGCGTGCGCTCTCTCGCAATGGACGCATCAAACTGGACAATCTATCGGCGCCGCTGCGCATCGACATTGCCGATCATCGGCGCCAGGGCGGCAACAGTGGCGCCAACAGCGGTGGAGGTGGAGGCGGCGGTGCCTCCGGCAGTGGCGGCGGCGGCAATCACAATCGTCGCAACTTTCGACGCGACGGCAGCGCCGGCTCGCAGGGCTACCAGGGACAGTATTCGCGCAAGCAGAACAGCCCTGGACGCCCGGTGGGCAATCGATCGTCCAACGGCAACTTTCACATGAACAGGCAGGAGGGCAGCCCACGGCAGGGCGGCTATCGCGGCGGCCGTGGAGGACAAGGCGGCAGTGTCGAACGAAGGGGCGGTGCCAGGGGCGGCGGTGGTCGAGGACATCACAATAACGATGGCTACCAGACCAACGATGGCAGCAACAGCAGCGACTTTGGCTCCTTGGGCGGCGGCAGCCACGACACCTCCAGCCTGGGCAGTCCCAGGCAGTGTGTGGAGTCGCACATTTCGTCGACGAGCTTCCAGAGCAGTCGCAGTTTTCCGCACTACAGCAACAACAGCAACAACAACGGCAATAGCAACAACAACTACAGCAGCAACAATCGGTAAGCTTATGAGCTGCTCCACTTCACCCACCCGACTAACCCACTCGTCCCACACAGCTACAACGACCGCAACAACAACAACTACAGACGCGGCGGCACCCAGCGCCAGCGCAGCGTCAGCAACGACAACGGGCACTACACGAACTTCGGCCAGAACCGGACACGCGATCGTCGTGGGCACTACAATCCCAATGAGCGGTACAATCAGCCATCGAATGGCACCGCTAGCCCGCCGTTCGCCAGTCTGGACGACGATGACCGTCCCAAGATCGTGCTGCAGCCGCGCACCGTCACCGAGCCCATCAATGCCCTGGCCGAGACGAAGCAGGCCGCCAGCATCTTTGGGAATGCCAAGCCGCGTATGACTCAACCCACTCCGCCGATCCTGCCGCATGCTCAGCCGGGGCAGAAGGACGATTCGCAGCCAGGGGGCAGCAAGAAAGGCGCGGCGCCATAAGGCCCCAAACCCACCCGGACTACCCTTTACCCACATATATATTTATATATATATATATAAATCTAAATTGAAAAGAAAGAAGAGGAAAAAACAAAAAAACAGTGTAGCTTAGCCAAAAATGCGAAAATTACTTAATCACCGTCAATCGAAACAACATCCACAACAAGAGCAGCTACGGGGAACTTTCAACTATTCGAATAACCTACGATCAAACCAATATTCTGTGACAATCTCTATGTATATCTCTGGATATATTCCATACACGTGTACACGCTTTTAGCAGATCAGATCATCATCATGGCCCGGCTCGTTGTAAACTCTCGAATATCTCTAATAAATTTCTATGTGATTGTGTTAACTTTCTACGAAATTTACACTTTCATATGCAGCAATCAATCTACCTTGCATCTGCTTCACCTAGGGTATAGCTGGCAGTAATGGGAACTATGGAATTACTATTATTATTTATACACATATTTACGTACAGTTCAATCCGCTCTAGTACGCCTAACGATATGAATTCTTATCTATACGGAATTCTATAAATATATTTTAATTTCTTATAGTTTTTAAATTAAACAATTTAAAGTGTATTTGCCGTCTAAGCTTCACAAATCAATAACATATATACGATAAGATATAAAAGGGTATACTCGGTTGCCAGGTAAGTTTCCCAAGATATAATTAATAATCGATTAAGATATAATATCATGAATTGTGTAGAGGTCACACTTTCCCATCGCATTCACATCCTGTTCTACACTCTCAGGATATCACGTCTTGAACTGATTCAAAGTGCTGTTCCGTTACACTTTCTCCTCTGCATTGTTATGCAAACCCGAATCTGTTTTGGTTATCTCTTAATTGGCCTTGAATATAATCTGATAAGCGTTCGCCAGCTGTTGGTTCGGGGCACATAAATTTCAAAAGTTAATGCGCAGTGACAAAAGACGGCATAAGCGCTGCAAAGAAAAGGACATGACCACACGACAAACTGCCCTTGGCAGGGATACGGCACACCTAAGCGGGACAGCTGGCGCTATGAAAGGGACATTCGCGAATGGTTCGCGCGGCATTAACTAGTCAGCTCGAACTAATTGAATTGAATGAGATTAAAGAATTTCACGGCGTACTGGAGATGTCGCCGGCCAAGCGCAACGCGATCCGGACGGAGCCAGGAGCTTCTGGTATTTATGGGCCAAAGATTTACGAGCCACAACAAGGCACTTGAAGCTGAAATGGAGCCGCAGCCTCGACGCTTGGGCAAATTGGCTTAATTTCTTTTTAATTTGCTTCCGCCGCTACGCCAAGAAATTCAATTTCAAAAAGTGCCCGCCCGGACATGAGGTGAACAGGACAGGAACTGGCCACGGTTTGTTTCCATTCCAAATTCGAGCCGTAGCAGGAGCAGGAGGCGGAGGCATAGGCTGATTTGCCTATGCGTATACGTATGCCCCTGACCCAAAGTCAATTTACGCACGAACATTTTCAATTTACTGCGACGCACCAACCGCAGGACCCCCGCGGACTGAAGGAATTGAGCTGACCCCGCCCCCCTCAAACGGGGCGCTGCACTTTATAGAAATCCCGCGTAAAATTCACGGCATTAAAGGACTTTTCTTTCAAACATTTTATTTTTATTTCTTTTGAAGTTCGTCCACTGGCCCCCTCATATTATTTGCCTTTTTTTCTCGCCCTCTCTCTCTCTCTCTATCTCTCCCACTCCCACTCTCCGTTCTGGTTAGCACTTTTCCGCGCTTTTTTCCTATTTTCCTCGCGTTTTTTTCCTGCGTTAATGTGTCACACGCACTTTATAAGCAATTGTTGTTGGCCTCGTTGGCGTCTGGCAAAAGTTGACGACGTTGACGCCCATGGCGCAATTATTATGATTATTGGGTACAGCTGCACTTGGCCAGCAACAGGACCCGCCAGGACGACGACGACGACGACGACGACGGCCACTTATAAGCGAAAATTGTAATTTACCTCAACATCGAAACACTCCACTCCGAACGCCTTTTGAGCCACTTTCATCAACAGCAGCAGCAGCAGCAGCAGCAGCCGCCGAGCTGAAGTGTTGTCCTGTTGTTGTTCATTAGGACGGGTGGACGAACGAGCTAGTATCCTGCGCCTTGGACGCCGTTAGTCGCCTTGGGGGTCACGCGCTCATAATCGCGCTGAATGACTTCATAATGAAAATATTAAAGGTGTTTTTTGTTATGTTGCTTAGCCGGCGGCCAGGATACGTTATTTGGCAGCCCAACTCCTGCTGCTACCGCCGCTGCTGCTGCTGCTGCTTTGTGAAAAGGACAAAAGACGCCCAGTTTATGTTTATGTCAAGCGCAAAGGGGGCGGCACAGTCCTCAACAGAACAGGGCGTAATTTAATAATAAAGCGCCTTCTTTTTTTTTCATTAAATGTAAGTGCAGCAGCAGCAGCAGCAGGAGGAGGAGTAAGCATTTGTGTGGGTAATGCCAAGAGAAGATATAAATAGAGGCTGCAAAGAGTTGACCAAAGTGAAGTTTATAAATAGAGAAATGGGCGAAAAACTTATTGAAAGAAAAATTATAAGCGAGCTTTGTAAATATGTATATTTATAATTTTAAATATATTTATAAGCTTTAGCTGCATATCTCTTAGTCAGTAAAAGACAATATGGGACCATTCAAAAATTCTTCAATTTCAAATTGAATTAAAAATTCTATGAAATATGATTTACTTTAGGCGTTTGACGCAGCTGAGCTTACAAAATATTTTGCAAGACTTGGAAAGGATTTTTTGGTTATATTCCTGGTACAATGATGGGTGTTACTGATTCGGATTAAATTATTTTATTATTATTTAATATTATTTTATATAATATTTTTTTACAATTCAAGATTCATATTTTTGTTTTTTTTTTTTTTTTTTTTTTTTTTTTTTTTTTTTTTTTTTTTTTTTT